>JABFIG010000039.1:0-169302 GCA_017139545.1 Ambrosiella cleistominuta | reverse complement strand
TCGTGGTGCAGTCCAGTTAGCACGGGCAATGTGCTGGAAGGTTTGGGATTGAGAGTAAAATCCATGAGTTGATCAATCACTCATAGAAGAACTTTTTGCCAGGGATGACAACTATGTGCCAATTTGACCCCTGAACCCTGTTCACACAGCTGGTCTGGTATCTTTCTAGTAGATATCTTGTGTGAATGATGCCCAATGGGTCCGTGAATCTACAGGACTTCTCTCTCTTGGTTGATGGTAGTGCGTCATATCATTGCATTGTTTATTATATAGGAAAGCTTATATGTATATCCAAGTGTCCGTAGATAAGCCAGAAAGTGGTGGAATTCAAGACCTCAGCAATGACAGGCATAATCCGAGAAATCAATACCAACAATGAAAAGTCCATTATTATCATATAAATATATTCAATAGAACGAATGCTCTCAAAATGGATCGTTAGTGACATCGCCAAGGCTATTTACGGCAAAATTTTTCACTCGTCAGTGCCCCCAAAATGCCGACATCGATCGATATCCACGTTACCAGCTAGTCAACCGCTAGCCAACCCAATCCGATAACAAGGCCCCTAGCAATTCAATTGCAATCCCCACGACGAATCTGTCCCTATATTCAAAAGGCCATTTTCAAATATACCGGGAATAATTATTTATTATGAACTCCAAGAAGTGACACCTCAAGTTCAAAGCATCAATCTGCGGCACAGTCGAAACAAACGAAACATGATCACTAGTTCATCGCAGCCACGGTGCCATGGATTGCCCAGGGGCATCCAGGAGACGTTCACTGAACCCAATAAAACGTTGTGGTGCATTAAGAATAGGAGGAGTGAAGCCGATAGGTACATATTTACATATATACACATGTATAATATTCTTATCGGGCCATTAAGCGAAGTCCAGTTCCCCTTTTTTCTCTTTTTCTGTTTTTCTTTTCGTGTATTGAGACCGGGTTGATTTATCTGAGTTACAAATGTGAATAATGAGAATATTTTCTCTATCGCAAACCATGTTGTCTCTAGCCGACATGGCAAGATCGTTAATAACGCGAAATTCCGTGTTCCGAGTAATTGATAAGATCTATACGAAATCAATAAATTCTGCATCACTCATTCACTCACTCACTCACTCACTCATGCAAATCACCAATCATCCTCTCTCTCTAGAAAAAGTGACATCACTGCATCTTGTAGGGCCAGCACAGCCACTCTTTGACAGCTGCAATGCATCACCTACCATCAGATCCCCTTCAAAAATTATTTGCACAGGGCCTAGACCTATCTGTCTCTATTCCCTATAGGCTTTTTTACTTTTTTTTCTTTCACGGATGATCAGCAAAGAGGGAGAATAAAGAATGTTGATCATTTCCAGCGAGTGACTTGTCATTGGCGTTCTACATGGCAACATTGGCAATATGGAGGTACATGATTAGGTTATCAGTGACTAGATAGATTATGGATTATGAGTTTTGCAGATGGCTGCAGAGATACCATGCACATACACACAAAGTGCACCACATCTCAAGGCCAGAATTTCAGCATTGTTCCTTGTCTACAAAGTTGGCTGTATGTATCTTGGACAACAGATAGCTGTGATAGGTCCGATCCAATCTCTTGTCTTTTTTCTTTGTAACTGTTCATCACAAATAACGACCTCAATTCCATTTATCCACCACCTAAAAATCAATCCATCCACAAAAACCCACACTTACCCCGTCATCCTCATCTCATTCCGTCCCATGTCCCGTTTCTGCGTCCATCCCCAACCTCCTCATTTCTCTCTACTGCCATACGCCTTTGGCCTTTGGTCTTTCCCTCCCAACTGCCACCCACCACATCACCACATGCATTAGCCCGACTCCACTTCAAGCCCAACAACATGAACACTTTCAATCTTTTGTAGTCCTCTGTAATCCCTATCCTATCTTTCTTTTTCCTTTTTCATTGTCCTGCCTCTATTTTCTATCCCCAAAAATAACCCACCTCATTTCTACACACAGATACATACGTCATATATCCCCACCCCCAACTCTCCCCTAGTCCCTATCCCAATCTTTCCCTTCACCTGATATTTATATCCATTTATTTACCAACCCGAAGAACCACCAAACCTCAAAAGGGATAAATGGTCAGGAACTTACGGAGCAAACCGCCGGGGTCAACAGAGCCATGCCATGCCATGCCATGTCTACACCATGGGGTGAGTGGGGGTCCTTGCGCGGATCGACGTCACCGGAGTATGGCGGAGTTGGACTGTGGGTAAGGCTCGATGGAAGGAAATAGATGTCTTGGACAATTGGGAGTGTTTGAGAGAGGAAAAGATACTGTATATTCCTGACTTTGAGATTGTAAAATGTAGCAGGTCTTAGGCTCATGTCGCTATTTTACCCTAACCCTACTGGTAAATCTTCATATTACACAAACTTGCTTATGTATGCAAATTTCAACGCATATCCCAGAGCCAACAAAACTCCAACATCTAAGTTATGAATTCAAAGTTCATCAAGCTACGAATTCTGTCTCCAGATAGGAACTTCCTCACTAAATCTATCAAGATATAACCGCCCCCATCCCTCACCGCACCTATTCTTCCTCAGTCTCTTCATCCTCACAACCACAACATCCAGCTCTGGCGGCAAAACCAGCATATGCATAATGCTTCCTGCTGAGAGGTATCTGTGCACTGGAGGCAGATATCCTGGGGAGATGAGATAGATGGATGGAAGGAAATCTGGAGATAGATAGAGGTTGTATTGGGTTATGGTGTGGTGTGTTATGTCGTGTAACCGGGTTTGGTACAGCGTGGCCCTCGGACGATTCCAGGTTAGGAAGATGAAGAGTGGCTCATCATAGATGAAATGGCACGGAGGTGCGATTTGGTGAGAAGGGTAGTTGAGGATAGTGTAGTTGAGAGATAATGAGATATACGGAGTGGATATACGGGCCGAATGGTGGAAGTCCTGGGTTGTTTGATGTCAACTAGCATAGCCTAACAAACTACACAGGCCATAGTAATAAATATGGTTGGCTGTTCACGTACCGGACAGAGCAGTGTAATGAGAATGCGATTCTAATACATGTCTATGTTCAACGTGTACACCCAAATCAATACATTCATTTCCTTCCCGCGCAACTACATTACAATCTACATCATACCAAACAAACTCCAACAATCCACCAACACACCTCAAGCCATCTAGTAACCTTCCCTTCTCTTCTCTTGACCAACCCTGCCCACAAAACTCTATTCGCAAACACTCCAGTCTCCAGGCTCTCAAATCAGATACATCCATGTCCATATCCCCATCAACACAAATCAAGATACCATCCCTCCAACCTCAATGACCACCCATTAACAGTTCCTCTCTCACCCGCCTAGCATCACTTGAATCCAAATCTAAACATCACCCCAACCAAACACTCCTTTTTATAAGCCAGTCATCAAAAAAGTCATCCCACCTATAGCCCAGAGATACCACCTCTCCCAATAATATCCTCCATAATTTTCCACCACCACCATCTACTGTCCTCGTCCCGTTCCGTCCCTGCTGACCGACCGGCCAGCCTGCTATCCCGAGTTACACAAACGGCACATGTGAACACAATCAACTTGTGACACAAAGAAGTATCACCCACATTTGACAGAATAATCACGTGCTAGAGCAGCTTTAGGGTACCACACTTTAGGGTATCGCGATGATAGCACAGGTTGCGCACAGGTTGTTAGATTATCTTCTGATATCTCCACAGACATTTGTAAGTACGAGTGTTTATAGATTCTTCTAATGACCATATATGCATCTTAAAAGCCGCAAATAAGGTTACTCTTTGAACACAACTGCCCGTCTGCGACACATCTCACATCTCCCAACACAGTGACAAACCCAAATCGTTGCATGTACGTACCAACTGTTGTTGGTACGATCCCGCTAGTATATTCATTAACCATAATACGAAAAAAATAGGGGTAGAGATATCCTAACCCACTGTAAAGACAACCCAAGCCAAACCTGAAGCAAAAATAAATCAATCAATCGCCGCAAGGAACTACTGCGTCCCCAAATACCAGCCAAGTGGTCTGTCTGTCTTCGAATCTTTCTCCATCATCTCTTGCAAAAAGAAAAAAGCCCACAATATGTTTAATGCCAAAAGGCAACATAAAAAGCAAAGCAAAAACTCCAGATACCAACCCAGAAATACTCCAGATGTCAAATCCTGTAAGCAGAACTTTGAAAGTTCTTCGCCCGCCGTCTAATGGAACCAAAACAACTCTTTACTTCGTCTCATGTGTCTTCGCCCTCTCGTCCTTCTTTGTAGATGTTCACTCCTTGATAGCTTCGTCATCATCATCATCGTCATCATTCCAATTCTTTCTAAGGTATTGGGCTTCTTGTACTTCCATTTGGTGCAATTTCTTCTTCGTTTGTCGCGCCTCATTACGAGCCTCTTGCTTTGCTGCCTTGATCTTTTTGTTTGAGTCAGCGTCCGAAATATCGGAGTCATCGTCACTTGCCGGAGCAGAGTTTGGCGCTGAATCAGGCAGTTGCGCAGTAAGTCTCTTAGGGGCCGTGCCATTACGCTCAAGCGACATCTGAACTTGAGCTGCCAAGCCGGCAGAAGCGGAGCCCTTACGTCCTACGCCCGAGGGTGATACTGGCCTGCTGTTCGAACGGCTGTTAGCCGCCGAGACGCGTCCGCCAACAATCTTGGGATCGATACCCTTAATGAGTGGGTCGAAAGAGGCCGGAAGGCCAATGGCTCTGGCGACGTGATGGGCTTCCTCGTCGGACGTATACAGATTTTGCATCTGCTTCTCGATAAGAGCAAGGTCCATGTCGAGTTCGTGGACGCCATTGTTCTCGCCAAGCATGAAGCGGTACTCGTGTCGACCTGGATCGGCATTGCGCTTTTCCTTCTTTTTATTACGCTTATTCATAGGTCGGACAACGACAACGGGAACGGGCGAGTACTGCAAGCAGTATTTGCTGAAGCTGTTGCGCGAGGTCCATACTGACTGAATACCTTGGTTGTTTTTGCCTTTGGTACCGACAATAACCATACCAGGTTGGTGAACACTAATCTGTCGGCTTGCTAGTATACCGAGTATCTCATGTTGAAGATATGAATGGCGCATAATGAATGCACTTACCAGTTTTCTGAAAATGGTTTGGAGTTTACCAAAAGAGTATTCGAGTGTGATGGAGATGGCCTTGTTGTGCGTGTTCTCGCGCTTAATCATGTTCATGACTTTCTGTGCTTCCTGGTGGTACTGCTTTTCCTGACCCGGTTTGACTTCTTTGTCATGGACCCGAAAGCAGACGACAGAGTCACCATCATCAACCATGCAGCCGAAAAGCCATTTCAACGCATCATGCGAATAAACTTGATCATCGAGACCCACCAAAAAAGTGCGCGACAACTTTTCAGCTTTGAAGGTAGCATGCTGGTGACGGAGAACAATTCCAATAGTGCTATTTTTGACGGAATCGGCCGCTTCAAGGATGCCAAAGGCCACACGGGGCATATAGCTATTGGTAATGGGAACATTTGGTGTTAGCCTGGACATTCTGGCAGTCTCTACGGCCATAATCAAGAGCGATTATGATTGTAGATATGCAGTCGAAGTATCGTGTGTGTTTGGCGCAATGGGAGGTACAGTATGTAGGTGTATTATAGACAGATGCAAGATGAAGTTGATGAAGTCAGGGTTTGGTAAAATGCAGTCGAAGAGAAGGGAAAGTGTCAATGGTTGACGCTTTACCGAGAATGGGGTGTGTCTTGGCCGCACAGAAAAAAAAATCACTGGGTTTCCAGGCTTGTACCTAGCTCTGAAGCTTTTGGCGTGGTCTCGATACAGTGGGCGGGCAGCGGAGAGCTCCAGTTCTGTGCTGTCAGTGGATTAAAGCGACAGAGGCAGCAGAACTCTGCAGTGGCTCGTGACCTGAGAAGCGAAAATGATGAAGAAAAACTGAGGCCACCACAGAAGACATCGATCGGTGACGACGCATTGTAGGAAGATTATCAAGGGCCAGGGGAATCTGGAGAATCTAGCCTTCGTTTTTGTCCTCCATTTTCTCGGATCTCTCCGCTGTTTCTTGGATGTCTCGAGTTCTGCTTCACATCAATGCTTGGCTTTCAACTTACCCTACATAGCCTCAATTAAGCTTTATGGCCCACTGAACTTGATTGAACTTGCTGATGACTGGCTGCTAGCCTTGCATTGGGATTGTCTAGATTGTCTTGGCAGGCAAATATTTCCGTTCCATGTCTCCGACCAACCAAATACAGCTGTGCTTTTTTTTTTTTTTTTTTCTTTCTTTTCTCGACCGACTGGTTTGCGGCATCGAACCATTTTGAGTTTTTGCCCATGTGGTTTGACTCATGAAAACTTCATGATGATTCTAGGCCTGTCATCTCATCTTGAGATGTTGGGACCGTGATATCACTTGATATGCAGGTCCTCACGATTACATCTCCAAATTTCATGATTCGATTCCTCAACTTTGCTCATGTCTCTGATTTTCTGCAGACAATATGCGGTCATGGATCTGCGATGGTCTCATTTGACTTCAAGTTCGACGGAACAAAAGTGCTGTTCGGATCAACCATATCACTACCGACGGGGAAAAGTATAGATGTAAAAAAACGAAATGGCCAGTCACAGCACTGACCGTAAACGTTCAAGCATTCGTTGAGATGCGGGGGTATGCATTCTCTCTGAAAGTAGAAACTAGACTAGACTACTGAGGGTGGAGACTCATGTCCGTTTCCCAGTAGTCTGGAACACACACGATACTAAATAGAAAATGAAGGCATCTTCCACATAGATTTGTGGCAGGTTAAATACTTACCGATCAGGTGAGGGACTGTGTACTCTCATCCGACTCTTACACGAACCCTCCGAATTTGTATTCGAGGTTTTATGTCGGCCCTCTAGAGTCGGCGGAGGTTTGATACTTACACTACTCTTTTTCCGATGCTGAGCTTCGGGCCGAGGGTGTGCAAGTGAATACGAGCGGTCCTTGAAGGGCAGAATGTCGAATAGTTGCGAGCGGCGTTGTGTACTTTCTGTATCATAGTTGGCGGATCCGGAATCTGAGTTGCTAGAGTTCGTCCGGTCTCCGGGATAAGATACTTCTTGATTTGCTGACAAGTTGCTTGCCGTGCGTGGTATATCCTCCAAAGTCCTGGGCTGGTAATACACAGCCGTGTGGTTGTTGGACCAAGGGTTGGTAAACAAGACACCACCATTGCGCTTATTAGCATTGGGGACAGGCGTAGAGGTGACAGAAGCGGTGGTTGTAGGCGAAGAAGAGGCGGAGGTGGATGGCTCCGGGTTTCCAAGTGCATTCGAGCCTTTGACCTGTCCATTTGTGGACCGTTTCTTCAAAAACATCTTTGAACCTGGCGGTGCTATGGTTGCAGTTGAGTGCAGAAGTGTTGATAGGCTAGAGCTATGTGTTTTGTGTCACGGAAGACACGGAGTCTTATGTATAAAAAAAAAAGGACGGCTAGCTATATCGAAAAAGGAGCAGTCCGTCGATCACGATTATGGTTTCCGGAGGTTGAAGCGAAAGATTGCTCAAATGTTGGTTGGGCAGGGATATTGATTCGCTTGGCGTAGGTGAGCGGCGATGTTGGAAGTCTGTGGATAGAGAAAAAAAGCTGGGGAAAATAAAAAATAAAATATGCAGTGTTGGGTCGTTTGAAAGAAAATAAGTTGATGATGATTCTTTTGGGGTTTTGTTGTTGTTTTGTAAAATGTAGATTTGGTTTATCGAAGCAGGAATGATGCTCTCAGAATCTCAAATATCAAAACCATAAACAAGCCGGGTAAGGAAACATGTGATCCAGATCACACACTATTGTCTTATTTAGATGGATTCAGTGGCAATTATGGAGCTGGCCCATTCGAATAAAACCCCCCAAAAAAATCAAATGGAAGAGGTAATGATCAATGAGGTTAAAGCCTCTTGGCACTTGAGATCCAGGATGATGATGCTGTCCAGGTATTAATGGTGATAATGTTGATGGATCAAATAGAGTCGTAGGTTGACTAACACTAAAATGGTATGTTATTTGGCTGGATGAAGTATAAGGCAAGCCAGGCAAAAAGCAACAACACTGTTTGTCAAAAAAGAAAAAAAGATGCAACAGGAAAAAAAGGAAATCAATAATAACTGCCAGATACAAAAGACGGGACGACCAAGAACTATTATAATAAGCACTCTCTCAAGTCACATCTGACTTTCCTGGCTGTTTTGTAATATGATATGGCCTCGAATGGGTTGCACATACATAATGACCCAAAATAATACATGGCCTTTGCCAAGACTTCATCTCACATCGAGAAGAGAGCATCACTAGAGACAAGGAACAACTTAAGAAAATGGAAGAAAAAATAAGGGCTAGGGAAGTGGTAAGCAGGATGTCGAGCGAGTCGTACATACTCTTTCAAGACCTCCGGTTTCGTCTCCATTATCTATATTTGATCTCTATATCTCAAAGAAGCTTGGTTGTCTGTCTGCCGGGATGGTCTGTCATAGCCAAACGCCAACAATGTGTTTGTGTTTTACGTGAGAAGACCACTATTCTCATATTGTTTCTGTACCCAAATGTACGTCCGTTAAACTTATTGGGCTTCATGTTATGACCAAGGCCGAAATTCCCTGAGTCTTGGCACATCGAGAAAGAGACATAGTAGAGACAACTGCAGAAGGAATCAATGGTAAGACAAGAATGATCACAATATGCAAAAAAGAAAAAAGAAGAAAAGGCCAGAATTAAGTGGATGTACGAGCAATTCTGCACTACAACGGCACTACAGCGAGTCCGGAATGTTCGTTCAACAAACCTAACGTGAAACAGTAGATCGGGATTGCAGTGGGGCCGTGGACAATCAATCGACTGATACGAACTTAACTAGACAGTATAAATAGAACTCTACCTACATGATGACTATAGTGCAGAAACCCAGACGACAGCGTTCTTTGATGTGTCTTTTGATGGGGAAACTTGGTGGAGCTAGACCGGGGTCTACCAGATAGGCTCTCTCTACCGGACAGGACACAGCCCAAAAGCAACGTTGATGGCGAGACTCTGGAGATGAAGGATCGGACAACAATGGAAGTGCCAGCTGTTGTAGAGTGGTCTTCCGCGGACGGGTAGTATATTCCGAGTGGGGGGGGGGAGGCAATTTGCAGTTTTGCAGGTTTCACAGACAAGCTTTAGGAGTTTATTCGCATTCCTCGGGTAGAGAGGACAAGGTACCTATGTTTTGGTCCCGATTCCATGTAGTTGAACTGATTGCGAGGGCCGTATTTAACCACAACAATAAGTTAGTGTTTGTCATTATTTCATGAAGGTTGTCTATGATTGTTCATCAGTCAACACCTTGCCGCTATCACCTCTAAGAAACACACTATTTTGTCAGGTGAAACAAGGTTGGTAGACTTGTCGAATGGTTATGCAAAATTGTATATGCCCTAAATCGACAGGGATAGGCATTCCAGAGTTTTGAACAAAAATTTAAGAATGAATGAACTTGGTCGAGACTTGGAGGACCAGAGGCTGTGTTGATTTCGAAATAATTGATCTTGGCAAGTGATAAGAAGATGACTGAACAATCAAATAGATTAATAATCGATGGGCATTTTGATAGCTTAGAGTTTGAAAATTCTGTCAAATTCTGTCGACGATACTACTCACCCAATTCCCCACCAGCTATCTACATACATCTGAATACGGCAATACGCCGGTAACTGCTCTTTTACAGCGATGTCATGTCCTAATATGGTTATTGCTCTCTCGAAACCCACTTGAGCATTTCCTTCTAATACCCAAAGTCCATCCGTAACCCGGAATGATATCCACAGTGTATCCAGTTAATAGCAGAAAATAGCCAACCCCATGATTCTGAAAAGAGTTAATCTCGATATCATGAGCCACGCATCACGTACTTGTTTCCTCGTGATCTGGGGTAGGGCCGTACGACACCTCTTCTGGTCATGAACCCATGCTTCTGAGTCACGGGTTATAAGGAGCCAAGAAATTCACCTGCCACAAGCTCCTGGGTCCATGACCCTAACATTTCTAGCAAACAATATCAAGGTCCACATATGATAAATGACACACATGCATGTCTACTAAACCAAGACAAGGTAACTTTGCATACGGATTTCTTTCCTTCTCGCAAATGCTCCATTGCCCAACCCCCACAATTTAAGTATACACACTACAGGCCACACACCAGAATCGCACCACAAGTTCCCAGCGTTGCAACGGCTCAACGGGAAGCATGATGTCATGTTCCGTGATTCTGCAAGCGAAAGTTGACCATGACCTGATAGTCCAGCCCGTCTGCGTCAACAGGCTACACAAACTGCGACTAAATGTGATGGTTGCTGTAGATCTTGTGGACAAGACTATTGAAGCTTTTTTCCGTATGTATTTTTCTATCGTGACGACGTGCATTCATGATATCTGTGTTGTCGGTAAAAACTATATATGCAGTACATGGTGCTTCACTCACTAATAAATATAGTTATTGGGTACTTTTCAAGGTCCTATTGCATGATAACGACAGATCACTAATATTAGCGTTTGTCTAGACTCCAAATGCCAAGACTTTCGAGGTTATCAGAGTTAGGGTTACATGAAGATGCCGTTGTTGCCGCTCCACTTTTCTGCAGCTTTGGTATGGTTAAGATTGATTAAGGTCACGACGGAAAATTGGGTATCCCGGATTTTTTTTTTTTTCATTGAGGAGGTGGTCAATCTAGAATTTTTAGACAGCAAATCATTGTTATAGAGGAATAAAGAGCTAGAGATGCTGTTCTTTTGCATGTTTTGATTTACATCTTTTTTGCTATTACCGAGATAGACATGGGCTGTGTCTACCAAATCACATCCTCTTTCCCCTGCCTTGGCAGCGCCATAAAGATGGGTCAGGATACCTATTTTGTTCTCCATTCGAAGCTGATTCATCTTCTCTTCGTCGCCTCCATCTCCATGGTGCTCCTCTATTTGACCATTTGACATGCATGCGTTTGTGTACGTGCAACACAGCGTTCGTTCCGCCCGCTGTATTGAACCAGGTTGCATTGGAGGCCTGCGGGACCTACGGGCTCCCAATGCGACCCGTCCTTTCTAGACGAACAGCCGGACTGCCAATGATTTGCTCGGCGAACACATTCTGGTAGACCTCCATCTCATTGAGAAGTCGCCGTGCATTCCAGCGCAGCGGTCTTGGCAAGCAATAGCACCCATACTAATACCAGATCAAACTGCATATTGAGCGCCTGTTGCCGCTCACAAAGTCATCGTATTAGCATTATAAGAGACAACGACGTCACCGTCCAGTTGCTGATGATCGGATGCCAACACACAGGATAAGCTCAAATAAATCGGGAATCAAGGGGATAATCAATACGAGGTAGATGTTGACTATTGATATACACATTCTCCTCCAATTGTCCAATGTCAGTATCTATGTGTCCGACTAAAACAATCGACTTGTCCCTATCGAATGCCCCGCCACGTGCTTGAAGTCGTTGAATCTCAGTCCACGCACAAATATTGTCTTTCATTTTCCAAGTCTGGCGGGCCACATGTTATGCAGACGTGCATTAAGAAAGAAAAATATGTAGCTGTTACACAGCTTTCCATAGTAAAATGTGTAGATACATGTGTACATATCTCTCGCAACCAATGGCATAGTAGCACATCTTTGTAGCCGCTAAGTCATCCAACTGACCAACCAGACAACTCGCCCAGCCGGTGATGCGAACCGGCGCCCCGCCACTTGGTTGATCGACCGACCGTTCTGTAACCAACTCCCCGTAATGATAGGCCCAATCATGCTCTTGACTACCGTAGATGATTATTCAAATTCGATACATCATTTGGCAAATTTCCCAAATCAATTTCGGGTCACGTAAAGTCAGAGATAAAAGGTAAAAACGGCATTCCTATGTTTCCACCGCTGCATCGAATAAACCACCTGTCTGAAAACTTCCCGTCGGCTCCCTCTCTTCTCCATAAGCTTTCTTGGCACATACGATACCACCTAGAGTATTTGCCAAGCTTTCTTTCCCCGCACAAAGCCATTTCTCCCTTCCAAACAAAACTCGACCTTCCATCTCACGAACTGATCAAACCTTTTCGTCCTCACGCCATGATTATACTGCATATATACTTTTAACCGATCCATCCGGTATTGCCCAGGCCTTAGCATTGTAATGCGCCAAGAGCCAAGAGAAAGCTTGGTATTGGATCGTTGATTGTGCAAGAACCCGGAAAATTATCGAGGGCAACTTGGTTTGGTTTCTTTTGTGCGGGACGGGGGGAGGGGCGTAACGGTGTCGACTTCCGATCAACAGACTGTGACAAATCCAATCGAAAGATTCTCCTTATCTTGAAAGTTGCACAAAAGCGGTTTCTATCTTTTTCTAGACAACGACTGGAACCTCTCATTGGATGTTGTTATTGATGTCCTGCGGCCCGCCGATAGTCGGTTGGCTGACGACAGTGGGAAGAGGACCATGTGATTACTGTAGCAGTATATGGCATATCCCGTTTGTTATGTACTTTGTCTGTGTAACGTCGTTGATTCTCATCTGATGAAACAAGCCATTCCAAGCAAATTGTGTGGCTTATACAAATCATGTCATGATTACAGCCCGCACATCGCACATCTGGAGGTTGCCGATGCCGTCATGCTGTCATGCCGCCAGAATTCTCAATAATCATTTATAATGGCTCATTTCACAGCTAAAGGATGTTGAGCCATATTGGGGAAACAAAGATAGGCAACCAACCAATCAAACAATGTAGCTATCCGTCCGTGAGCTGACCCCCCCCCCCCCCCCCGCTTCCGGCTCGGCTCTTACAAATAAAAGAGTTACATACATAGTCCCTTTTCAACCAATGTGGCCAGTAGCACAAATGATATAGTGATGTTGGGCCTGATGGACAATGCGAGATATGTGTAGGATAAGGCAATTATGTTTACTGGTCAGATATACATATATGGTGTAAATGTGACAACATAATAGACAATATCTCAGTTGACCCGACTTGAACTGGTCTCTGAATGGAGAGATTAGTTTGGAGCACGAATGCTTCCATATGATCTCTAGAAGTAATATGCCGATCATTGGTAGAGGTACCGGCAGTCTATGTATGAAACCGCTAGTACTCTTTATCCAAAACTGGCACATAACCAACCAGTATAAATCATCAAAACAACCACGACGTGGGACCAACATATCCAGCCCCCAGTTACACAGCCAATGGAAGCACACCCATATCACATCTCCCCCCACATCGTCTTAACATCATGAACTTTGTTTCTATCCTCCATTCCTTTCCCATTGCTTTTTCGGACCAACAGAATTCATTAGCCCTGCACAACCCCATCTTCAGAGCTTCAACACCAGTCACTTTTATACAATCGGTAACACAAGGATGGATGGACGGGTCAGTCATCCTTTGAGGTCTCATATCTTACATGAACGAATGAGGGACAAATAAACCATACTCAGATTGGTGGGAGAAGACATGAAGAAAAAATCAAAACACATCTTTTGAAATACAAAGATAAACCAGAAAAAATGACTCCTCGACGCCTTGAATAGTTGTATGTGTATGCTAGAAGAACCCAAACTTTTCCTTTCTCTCATCTGACGCCATTTCCATACACAGTAACCCTACAGATAGAATACTGAATGGTGTGAACCCTAATGGCAAAGAGAAAGGGAGAGAAACCCAATAATGAACAGAGAAGATAATAGAAAACGGGAGGATGATCGAGGACAGGGACAACTGAAAATGAAACAAACATACATCCAGGGAATATAGACAACCAAAAGAATCAAGGCTTCAAGGCAAACTGAGTAAGAGCCACTCATGATTTAGCGACCATCAAACAACTCGTTCATCTACGACTTGGCCCTTATTACCCTCCTATTGCCTCCTAAAAAAGACAACAAATGAAGAAAACCGGAAACACACACAATAACGCCCTGAAATTTTTGGAAATTCTTTGTTCGCTTTCCCTTACCAAAAAAAATAGGCAATAAATCTTAAGGAAAGGTAGGAAATGAAAAGTGGCCACTGAATAGGAAGGCGAATCAAAGAACAGCAAAGGCCAAAAGAAATACATAACGACACGTATCATCCGCCTCATTCGGCGCTTCGACTCCGTCCGTGAATACGGTGGGTCTCGTAATGTCGTCAGCATCATACAGGCATTGCATTTCTTTTAGCTGCTAGACTGCTTCCTGTGCCCTTTGATGCCCAGAAATGACAGATAATCTTGAGTTCTTCAACGCGAGGCGTTCAACTCAACTTAGCAGTCACCACCATCCACGAAAATACGCTGTTTAGTAGGTACGGGAAAGGTTGCGCAGGTACCAGTCGACCAGCTTGCGACCGACCTTGGCCTCGGAAATGTGGATGAGCTCCTACAAATTTGTTAGTAACTAGAATACAAATAGGTTCAAAATTGACAAAACTTACACCTTGCATAGCGTAGTCCAGATCAGAGACATTGACAATCTCGCCATCCAAAAGGCTGCGCAGGTTCTCATTCCACCGCAGCTGCTTGGTGCGCTGCTTGTTGACTAGAAGCCAAGAGCGAAGCTCATCAGGCTTGACATCCAGGAAGCCAGCCAGCTTGGGCAAGTCCATAGTAGTGTAGAGGCGGAGATAAGAGCGGACGGTAGGAGAGAACATGTTGGTCTTGACCTCGTCCATGAAGACGCTGAGATGGTGCTCGATGGGGTCGACGTTGGCAGCCGGGTTCTCAAAGTCCGGAGGAACGGGGGAAATAAACTTGGGGCAGGAAGCACGGAAGAGCTCCTCAAAGATAGGCAAAGACTCAGGGCCACCACGCTGCAGCTTAAGTAGCTGGTCGCCGTACTTCTCGCGAATGGCAGAGTGGATGGAGTCATCCAGACGAGTGGGGTGAAGAGATACACACATAGCGATCAGGGCGTACATCTGCTCGTTCTTCTTGGTAATGCTATCATGTTGGGCGCTCTTCTGTAGCTTACTGGTACGCTGGACAAAGACTAGGATATGGGAGAACATGCGAATAGCATCGGCGTAGCGGTGCATCATCATGTAGGAGAACCCAACATAGTAGTAGGTGGTGAAGTGGGCAGCCATGACGCGGGCAAACATGGCCTTCTTATTGAGCTCAATGTCATCAAGAGTCTTCAGGGCCAAGCTGAAGTCACCGAGCAGGCAGTGAACACGCAGAAGCCCAATTATGGAGAAGTATCCCAGACGCTGGTAAAGGTTACGAGAACCGTAGTCACCAGCCACCTCAGAGGGGTCCTCACCGCGGCGCTGGGCAGCCAACTGTTCGGTGATGTTGGAGCGTTGGATCAGAGAGTACAGAACGTTCAGGACGGAGTAGCAGCCCCAGGTGTTGGGGTTCTCGCGGAGAGTCTGCATCTCCTCATCGTTGTTGCCCTGTCGGGCGATCCGCATGCGGTAGGAGGAGAAGGAGTTGAACTGGTAGATGAATTCATCAATGACATCCCAAGCCCAGTAGTACTATAGCATAACAATATGTTAGTCTAGTTCACGATTCAAGCTTGGCATCTATGCTTATACAGACAAGCCACAGTTTCTGTGGAACTAGAGGCCATATCCGCTCAGGCCCACCCATTTGGACCGACATGCACGTCGTAACACGTACCGAAGGAGGCTCGAGGTCGATAGGGCCGTCAGAGTTCAAAATAAAGTGGAACAGAGCGCAGTAAGAGTCGTAGCTCTGGAACTTGGTTTCAAGAGGGGCGGAAAAGTCGAGAGGCTGAGCGGCAGCAGCCATGCGGGCCTGAAGGTCATCGGGTTGAGCAGTACCATCATCGAGATCCTCAAGAATATCCTCATCATCCTCTCCTTCCTCGTACTGGACCTGCTGGCGGTACTCGGCAACAAGGGCTTCCTCCTCAACGTCGCTGTCCTCCATGGCCCGGAGGGCTTGGGCGGGGGTGTAGGTCGCCATCTTGGATTAAAAAGAAATTCGGGATAATCTGGTCACCACGGATTTTCACAGATTCGATTGGGGGGGGGGGGGGGGGGGGATGTATGATGCTCGAGATGTAAAGTCGGACCCAAGAGGGAGATAATATCAGCGAAAAACTGTCCTAATCCTGACTCTGTGCAGTGCGTGGGGCTAGTGAAAAAATTCGGCCGGGAGGGGGAGGGGCGAGGTGGAAATTATGTGGGATCTGGGTTAGACGTTTAGCAGCGTCGGTGAGTCTAGCGATAGTTCCGAAAATCAAGCTGTGAAATTGGAACAATTCGCAAGTATTTGAACCTCCTTAAGTCCGATTGATTTATTTTGACAGGTCCTATGATACTTTACAATGCACTCGATCAGGTGGAGTTTACCACATTGTACTACCTAACCCGTGATTGATTTTTTCACAGCAGGAGCGTTAGGGCTTGATGAGCCCCGTTAAACATGAATGCACCATTTCAAGAATTAACAACTAATGATAGTGGCTTAAGCCGTATATGCGGGGTGATACACGCTTAAATGTATATGCTGTGTAAGCGGAGCTCAATTTGATCAATTATGATGTTGAATGTATCATCCCGTATGCGGCTCTAGTGGCAAAATTGACGACGAACTTGGAATTTCGATTTGAAGATCAACATCACCGCCGTGCACTACAAAACGGCGCACGCTCCTAGCTCTGTCTTAGACGTTAGTTCTTCATAGATCATTTTGAATTCAACTTTGTATTTACATCTGTTTGGATACCATCTATTTTTCTACTCATTTTGTTGATTTGATTGATACCCCAAAAGTTTTTTCCCTTAATACTAAATTCACGATGCCCGTCGTATCAGTTGACAAGCTCGCCAGTCTGCAAAGACATTCTGATAATATTAGAAACGTAAGACTCTTTTAATTTCCAATAGACTCCCCTGTAAACTAACTCATGTGTAGATTTGCATCCTTGCTCATGTCGACCATGGCAAGACTTCATTAATCGATGCTTTGTTGGCTACCAACGGCATCATCTCCCCAAAACTTGCCGGCAAGATCCGGTATCTTGATTCTCGTCCTGATGAGCAGCAACGTGGTATCACGATGGAGTCTTCTGCCATCTCGTTGTACTTCTCCATGATGCGCCGTTCTGCCTCCGACGCCCAACCTGAGGCCAAGGAGTATCTCATCAATCTCATTGACTCTCCTGGTCACATTGATTTCAGCAGTGAGGTTTCTACAGCCTCCCGTCTTTGTGATGGTGCTTGTATTTTGGTGGATGCTGTGGAGGGGGTATGCAGTCAAACAGTCACCGTCTTACGGCAATCTTGGGTGGAAAAGATCAAGCCACTATTGGTCATCAACAAGATTGACCGTCTGATTACCGAACTCAAGATGACGCCCGCCGAGGCAAATGCGTATCTGACCAAAATTCTGGAGCAAGTAAATGCCGTCCTTGGAAGTTTTTTTCAGGGCGAGCGTATGGAGGAGGATCTGAACTGGAGAGAAAAGATTGATGCCAGAATTGCGGCAACAACTCAGACTGAAACCGAGTTCACCGAATTTCAAGAGAAGGACGATTCCGATATCTACTTTGCCCCAGAGAAGAACAATGTCATTTTCAGCAGTGCCATTGACGGCTGGGCTTTCACTGTTCGCCAGTTCGCCCACATCTACGAAAAGAAGCTTGGCCTCAATTCACGGGCACTTGAGAAGGTTTTGTGGGGAAACTACTACTTGGATCCCAAGACAAAGAAAATCCTTGGCCATAAGCATTTGAAAGGACGTAATCTGAAGCCACTATTTGTCCAATTGGTTTTGGAGCCAGTATGGACAGTCTACGCTGCTACTACGGGCGGTGACCATGGTAAGGGCAACCCCGCTTTACTTGAGAAGATCACCAAGTCGCTCAACATCAATCTCCCCAACCATATTCTTCGCTCGAAGGATCCTCGCATTCTTCTGACATCAGTTTTCTCCAACTGGCTTCCGATTTCTGTCGCCATGCTTGTTTCTGTTGTGGAATCACTACCCTCGCCTAGGGCTGCACAAGCAGAACGTCTCCCTGTTCTTCTTGAGGCCTCTCCAGGTGCAGAAAGCATCTCTCCTGTTGTTAAGGAGGCTATGGTCAACTTTAGGTCTGACAAGGAGGAACCTGTCGTTATCTACGTCAGTAAAGTGCTTTCAGTCCCTGAAAGCGAACTTCCCGAAAACAAGAGAAAGCCGGGTACTATGACCAGTGAAGAAGCGCGTGAGTTAGCCCGCAGGAAGCGTGCCGAATTTGCGCGCAAACAAGCTGTTGAAGGTGGTGACGATATGACACTGACCATTGAGGCCCTGGAGAATGTTGACCTTGATTATTCCAACGCCGAGCTTGAAGAGAAGCCGGTGGATCCCGAACGGTTAATTGGGTTTGCTCGTATTTACTCAGGTACTGTCAGCGTTGGTGATAAGTTGTACGTTATCCTCCCCAAGTGGTCACCCTCTCAAAACAACGCTGCCGAGAAGCTTGAAGAAATTGAGGTTAAGGCCCTGTATATGTTGATGGGCCGTCAACTTGAGACTCTTCAATCTGTTCCTGCTGGCTGTGTGTTTGGTATCGGTGGTTTGGATGGCAAGATCATGAAGTCTGGTACTCTATGTAGCGTTAATGAGGGTGCTCCTAACCTGGCTGGTGTCAACATGTCCGGTCAACCCATCGTCCGTGTTGCCCTTGAACCCACTAACCCGCAGGATCTCGATAAGATGGTTGAAGGCTTGAAGCTTCTGGTTCAGAGTGACCCTTGTGCGGAATATGAACATTTTGAGACTGGTGAACACGTGCTATTGACCGCTGGTGAATTGCACCTGGAGCGATGCCTTACTGATCTCCAAGGGCGTTTCGCCCGTTGTGAAATCCAGGCCGGTGCACCCATTGTCCCGTACCGGGAAACCATTGTTCGCACTTCAGATATGCGCCCGCCTGTCAACAAGGAACTGGGTCGCGGCAAGGTTGTCCTCCCTACTAGTTCCAAGCAGGTTGAACTTGTTACCCGGGTAGTTCCTCTTCCGGCTGAGGTCACTGCCTACTTGAAGAAGAATATTGACTCCATTAGGAAGTTTTACTATGACAAGAAGGAGACTTCAGAAGAATATGAGGATACTGACAAAGCATATGTCAACACCCAATGTCTTTCTACTGATGAGCTTAAGGAGGGTCTTCGCAAGGTTCTAGAGGAGGGCAAGGGTAGAGATCTGTTCAAGGGTTTGATTGACAAAATTGCCTCTTTCGGCCCCCACCGTGTCGGACCCAACTTGCTTATTGATGCTACTCCTGACCAGATCCTTCCCCATATCTTTGCGCCTTCTGCCGCTCCTGCTCTTGACGACGAACTCAAGGCTGGCTACTTTCGTGACAAAATTGCTTACGCCTTCCAGTTGGCCACTAACCAGGGTCCTCTTTGCAACGAGCCTACTGAAGGTGTCGCTATCTTTGTTGAAAAGATTGACATCACCCTCCCTGAAGGCGAGAGTACTTCTGCCCGTGATAAGCTTGGTCGTCTTACTGGCGAGGTCATCAAGACCTTCCAGGCTGCATTCCGCGCTGGTTTCCTGGATTGGTCGCCCCGTATCATGCTTGCCATGTACTCTGTCGAAATCCAGGCGGCGACTGAGGTCTTGGGCCGTGTCTACGATGTCCTGACCAGACGTCGCGGTCGTGTCATTGCCGAGAGCATGAACGAGGGTACGCCATTCTTCACGATTCAAGCTGTGGTTCCCGTGGCCGAGTCATTTGAGTTTGCTGATGAGACACGCAAGCGTACCTCGGGTGCTGCTCAGCCGCAATTGATTTTTGCCGGGTTTGAGATTCTCAATGAGGATCCGTTCTGGGTGCCGCATACGGAGGATGACCTGGAAGATTTGGGCGAGTTGGCGGACAAGGACAATATTGCCAAGAGGTACATGGATGGAGTGCGGAAGCGGAAGGGTCTTTTGGTTGAGGGACGCAATGTTGCTACCGATGCGGAGAAGCAAAAAACTCTGAAGCGGTAAGGGGATTTGTGTTGTACTGGTTGTGGTAATATTGGCAACAGATTCTAGATAGAATAAAATAAAAGATGTTTGTGATATAAATATAGTTGTCGTCTGAGTGATATTGTATTGACAAATTTAGTGGTCATTGGTAGGGTGTCAACGATAAGGGTTAAATGAATCCTCTAACTGAGTTGATAAATTTCCTTAAAGTCAATATTTTTCATATGATGGGTGAATTTCTCCATGATTGTAAGATCAAGCCAAACTCTATGATCCAACACCAATCTACCACGTAATTATTGATTTTCCGGTTTCCAGTGGTGCAGATTGTTGATATATATTTGAACGTGCATTTCAAACAATGTGGAGCCGGGGGCTTCTAGATCTGGGTTAACTGGGAACTAGGAGCTTTGAGGTGAGGAATTAGCAGATGCTCCTTCCACATTGAGGGCTTGAGCGATGATATAACTACGGCATACATCGGTGGCGTTGTAACGGGTTGAAATGCAACTTAGAGTACATATCTACAATGATACAGAGAATATGGAAAATGTATCCGGATAGGAGCTTGAATTTAAGAAAGCAGGTACTAACTGAAAGGGTTTCAATTGGAGTCAGATTCAGGGCTGCATGCTTGTTGCAGGTAATGGGGCGGACGGGACATATTGTACCTGGGTTTACGTTGAACGTGGATTCTTGAGGATTCAGCCACTTTTTCGATTGTTCAAGTGTAAGCTAGCATATGCTTTTAAGAGTTGACATATGATGGTTTACGACTTTGCGAAAAAAGCATCTGTGCCACTATCTCTGCTCATGTTCCTCAACACTAAAGACACATATAGCGATTGTTTATATACGAGGATCCGATCATCGACCAAATTGAAGAAAAAAAAGTACTTCTCCTTTTACATCGTCGTAAAGATTGAACAACCCCCCGGTCATGGATATTCAATAATTCACCATCCCCTCGTCAGCGAGGGTCTCTCTCCTGTCTTGTGCTTCTTTTTCTACGTGCTTTCCCTAGGTAATTGGCTACCGGGAATATCGAATCATAATTGCCGATGACTTTTGATCCACAGTACTATAATTTGTTGACTCTGTGTATGTATGTATCGTTCTCCTGTTGGACACGCGCTGGAAATAAGCTTCGGAGGCCGGTTGACCGAAATATGGTTGATGCTTTCCTGTTAAATCCGCAAGTTTTGCCAAAAAAAAAAAAATACAAGGGAAAGCGTAGACATGGTCTGAGCTTCACCAGAATTATACTTTGTTCAGCGACCGTTACTTATCGATAGCGGCCATTGTCATTGTAAAGTATGTAAGCATGTAGAGGGGCTCTGTTCAGGGTAGTTGCCACTATGGCTTGGGTGCGCCGGGGAGCCCTGTCCACCGCCCAAATGGGTATCTGAGCTGTGGCATTTTACCGTAATCTTCAAAATCATTAACGCAATACATAATTCTGTCTATCCTCCTCTCACCACATTGACTCTTGCCAGTGGCCGCTGCATACATAGTATCGCGAGCCTGGCGTTTTGACTATATTTTGTTCCATAGCTTCTACAGCTCGGTTGGCAAATCAAAAGTACGCAAACTTCAGTCTGCTAGTGACTGAAAAAAAAAAAGAAATCGTCACCGCCGAACCGCTGTAGGCGCCATGGGGTTGAACGCTGCTGCTACTGCATTTCATCACTGAGCGCATCGCAGAATCACCCGCAAGGTACGTCTCCCGTAAACCATCACTAATTGTCGGCCCCATTGCTTCTGGCACAACGACGCCATCCCGCTGCGGAGTGCGACCACCACTGTTTCGGGAACCCTGGCTAACATGGCTTGTCCTAATGCAGCGCATCACGACCTCTCGCCCCTCTGTGTCTAGTAGTCCTTCCGCCCATCGTCGCCTACCGTCGCCGTCCGCCATAATGGCGCTGTTCAACCCGACATTTCTGCTCGGGCTACTCGTACTGTTGTACCTATGCTCGTTTGTGGTGTTTGCCGTTATCCGGGTCTTGACTGGTGTTTCAATACAGAGACTGGGCTACCTGTCTCTGCGGCGCATTTCCTGGACTATCCGCGACGGCCTTCGAATCGACATTAGAGGCCTCAGTTTGACAGTGCATCGTCCAACGTTTGCCCAGCCAACGTGGATTAGCATTGCTATTGACGAATTCGCCGTTACTATCAACCGCACACTCCTTCAAAATAGCCCGAAAGACTGTGAGAGTGGCATCGATGCCAGCGGAGGTGACAGCGAGAACTCTCCGGCACCGACCCCGACCGATACTGATACGCAACTGAAATCACATACTGCCAAGCCCGCAAGTTCAGAGAACACACCTTTGTTTGACCCCCCTACCGAAAAGCCAGCGCCCAAGCTTGAAGCACCGCCACTCTTGACACCGGCCATTACCCGCAATGGCGACAACATCACATCCCCGATAGATCCGAAGGATCCTTTCAGTATACCACCGGCGCCCCCGCGGCGCATCTCCACCACTCCGGCAAAACCTATCAACGACAATGAATATGATGACGATGGCAGGTCAAAGACTTGGGAGAAGCTGATGAAGCTCAAAGACCGCGTGAAGAGGCTACACCACAACGTTAAATGGCTGCGGCTGATTGATATTGTAGCTACTAACTCAAGTATCAACCTTGTCGGAGTCGGAAACGTGCAGTTTGGCAGCTTCAGCGTGGGCGTTGATACTCGTAGCAAGCTGGTTGACCGCACACGTTTTTTCAATACTCGCGCGGATCCCGCCACTAAGAAGAAGCAGGCGGAGTGGAGCATGACTTTGCGCAGCGTTCTTTTTACTACCGAGGGTAAGGAGTCTATCGACATTGTGGACAACGCTACACTCAATATCCATGGCTTCTTGATTGAATCTCTTGATGGCCTCCGGGATGTATCAATGGCTCTGAAGTTGGGTCGCGTGCATATTCCCTATGACGACATTGTAGTCTCGTTGGCCAATCTTAAGAAGACCTCGGCCGCGATGTCTTCTGCTAGTGGTACTACGACTCCTATGGGACCGGCAACAGAAGTTCCCGGACCTATCCCTGTCGTTACCCAAGAAGCGGCTACACCGGGTGCTGGCCCGAGTCTTGACAGAGCCTTCCAGGATGGCTTCTTCCCCAAGATGCCGGAGCGCGTGCCAACTTTCAACTCTTCGGTGGATAAAGATCTGATGCAAACTATTGCCGACTCGAAAGAGTTTGTCACGTCGGTCCTACGCGGCATCAAGGAAGTTCAGTTCGCCGTCAGTTACGTGGCTCTATCTAAGAAGGCCGCGTCTGATGAGAGCGAGGATAGTCTTGTAGTCAGCGAGAAGAAAATCAAGGCTAGTGTCAACGCTGCTCCTCCCCTAACGTTGACGGTATCTATGAAAGAAGTGGGTATCGATCTTCATAGATTGGACTCAAGGTCACCGGCGCATCGCATGTACTTTGCCAGCAACGACATTGCCCACGAAGCGCTGGGCGCCGCCCTTTCCATCTCGGTCGGTCTCCATGATGGTAAGGGTAAACATGAACGGCTTGTGTATATCCCGATGGCGACGACTACCATGAAGACTACGCTACCATCTAAGACTGTGGAGCTTATCAAGCAAGGAAGTCCCGAGGAGCGTAACACCAACATTCTTTTTGCCAACTCTGTCATCACCTCTCCCTCTGTAGACCTGAGCCCCCACCATATTCCCCTGCTCATCCGGCTCCTGAAACCCCATAAGAAGGCGACAAAGCGTGCTCCGTCACTGCCCATGGCTGAAGCTACTCGACAGCACCACTTGCTAATTTCCCGGCTGCTTCCCAAGGCCAACATCAAGTTCTCGATGCATGAACCAGTCATGCGCATCTCGTTGGCCCCTCTGAATAAGACCGAGGGCGATGAGTCTGACTTGATCATCTCGTCCATTTCGTCAGTCTCACTCGAGATTGAGTCGTTCCACTCGGCAGTCCAGGAGCTGCATTACTCGTTGTCGGGCACTATGCGCCTGCAGACACACCAACTCTACTACCAGACCGTCAAGGGCGAACGGTTAGACCTGACGCAGACGGAGGCATTTGACCTCAAGATCCAACTCTCTGCTGCACCGGATGTGTATGTTGTTGCCTCAGGCAACGTCCAGACTTCTACTGTCAAAATGGTGAGGCCAGAGATCATTGAGGGTCTTCAACAGATTGTTCACCAGCTGCGCCAAGATGTACAGGCGCAGAATCAGACTCGCAAGCCTCGGCACAAGTCTCCAAAACATAACATCTTGCGCAAGCTGCCGTCGTGGCTGCTTCACTTCCAGGTGCAGATGACAGACATGAGCATGGAGGTTGCCGGAACTGATCCCGTGGTTTCCGATGAGACCCGTGGCATTAGTATCCAGCTGGATACACTGACTACCGAGTACCGGGCCCAGCGCCTGGACAGCCTGCAACGACGCAACTCGCGCCGCCGTACGAGATCAAGGTCGATGACGCCGGATACCGATTTTCTCAAGGCCCCATTGTCTTCCTCGCCGAGAAAGAAGCCAGGAAGCTTGCCTGGAGATGGACGCCGGCTTGCCTTTTACATCAAGGGCCTTGAAGCCTTCATCATTGAGTCTATTGACCGTACCGAAGTGTCACCCTTCATCAATGTGCCCCGGGCTGAGATATCATTATCGTCAACAAGTGACACGCAGGGTCCGGTGTTTCACATGCAGGCCAATATACGGGCCATCATGGTCAACTGGTCTCTGTACCGGCATTATGCTGTTGGGATTGCTCTGGCTGTACTTAAGAAGGCCTTTACTCCCATGCCCCGCGATGGCGATTACGAGGTTGACGATGAACCTGGCGGTCCTGATACAGAGATTGCCAGTCTCATGAGTCCCGATCCCGACTATCTCTCGCCACCCCAATCGCCACCAAACATGGCGCTTCGTCGCAGTTCAATGTTTGTGAACCCGAATGCCCCTGAGCTCTTTGTCTTTGATGCTGCTGTTTCACTCTTGCAGGTCAAGGCGGAACTGCCTGATGACCCTTCCATGCTTCTTCAGGTCCATGGCGTCGAGGTGGGCCGCCATAGATGGGCTGCTCCCTACTTCGCCTCACGCCTGATCCGCTTGTGTGTTGACACTCCGCGCATAGGGCAAGTCTGGTCTCGGGTCCTCAGTGTCAAGGCTGCCCGCGTCGACTACCGCGAGGCCCGCCGCATGACTGCTACGCCGTTGATTACCGAAGAGAAGGCGGTCGAGATTTATGCTGAGGCCATCAGACTGGCTGTGCCCTATGAGGTCCTGCTGAGCAAGATCATCGAGAATGCCGTCAATTCCATGAAATGTGTCCAGCAGCTGCACTACAGGATGAAGACAGGCCGCGGTGATTTCCCATTTGATAAGGGCCCTGAGGCGGCTAAGGTACCTCCCAAGATCTCTATCAAGACTAGAGCGTTACTGTTCGAGATTGAAGATGGTGCCTTTGAGTGGAAGCTGGGCATGATCTACCGTGCTGGCCAGATTGAGCAACAGCAGCGTTTGGCACGCGAGGAGGCTTTCCGTATCAAGACCAAGATGATTCACAAAGAAGAGTCACGACGTAACAAGAACAACCGGCACAAGAGAGGACAGGTCTCACGAGGTGGCGACACTCCCGGGTCTGCCAGAGTCAACCGCAAGAGAGCCGACTCTTACCGAGTGGGAGGCCACAACTTCACTCGCGGCCCCTCATATGACCCCGAGGGAAACACGCCGTGCCTCACGGCCAATATGGCTGCTCGTCTCAAGATTGCTGACGCCCGCGCTCGGCTAGATGCTCTACATGCTGCCAGCTGGAAGAAAAGAATTGATCAGGCCTGTGCCATCTCCAGGGCACAAACGCGGGAGTTCCGCAGTGCCTTTTGGGGCCCTGAAATCACGGTTGAGGATGTCCCTGATGCCGAGCCTATCCTGGAGATTCCTGATCGGGTTGCTCTGTCTTCGACGCTATTCAATGATCTCGCCATCACTATTGATAAGCCATCCTTCCCTCTCGAAGAGCTCCCCGAGTTCATGTACAAGGTCGGCAAGGGCGTGCCGCATGATACAGAGTATACGTTACTCGTGCCACTAAACGTGTCGATTGAGACTAGTGAAGCCCGGGTCTCACTTCGTGACTACCCGCTGCCGTTTATCCACGTGCCGCCACTGAAGCCGGGTCAGTCTACCAAGAAGGCAGCCTTCTCTCTCACTACCGACTTCATTATTGCCGAGGAATACCGTGGAGCAGTGTCGACTCGTGCCGTCAAGGTTGATGTCATCAAGCCTACCGAGCCAGACTTTGATGGAGTACGCCTGGATGGATACCAGCTGGAGATCAGGCGGACTGTTGGTGCAGTCAAGACTTACTCTAACATGAAGGTTGATGTCAATACTGCTCTTCCTACCCGCATTACCTGGGGCCCTTGCTATCAGTCGGCGATCCAGGACATGATGACGGTCGTTGAGACTTTTACCAAGCCTCAGCTGGACCCTTCGGAGCATGTTGGCTTCTGGGACAAGATCCGGCTCAGTTTCCACTCGAGGATACACGTTGCTTGGCGAGGAGATGGTGATGTCCACCTAGCTCTCAAGGGTACCCGTGACCCCTACTGTCTGATGGGTGCTGGTGCCGGTTTCCTGATGTGCTGGCGCAACGATGTTCGGCTGAATCTCAATGCCGAGGATGACCCCAAGCGGTTCATGACTGTTAATAGTGGCGAGCACATTATTGCCATCCCGGACTATGCTCATCTTGAAAGACTGCAGATGTGCCATAATGGCGAGGATGACACTCCAGTGACTCCCGGTGAGGTCGCGTATGTTGACAGCCAGGACTTCCAAAAGGTGGTCATGAAGCTAGGCGGCAAGGTGCAGTTCCTCATTGGCCTGGTCTTTGAGCAAGCCATTGTCAATGGCAAGCGCAGCTTTGACTTTAGCCCTCACTACGATGTCGTTTTGCGGGAGCCGAGTAAGGCCTTGCCCGATGCTGAGACTGGCCTCCCTTACGATGCGTTCCGAGGCTTCCGCTCCTCGCACATTCATCTGTCCATTGCCGTGCGTGCGCCTGTTGATCGGGACTGGATGGCATCTAACCCCCAGCCGTCTCGCAGCTACAACACTGTGCACATGACCCCTCGTGTTTTTACCCACTTTTACCAGTGGTTGTCTCTGTTTGGCGGGCCGATGTCTCTGCCGGTCCGTCAGGGTAATCTGTGGCCGGGTCGAGACAAGGGCAGCAAGAAGTTTGGCCGGCATCTGGCCACGCTTAAGTACAATCTGCTTCTGGCGCCGTTATTCCTCACGCACATCTACAAGCACAAGGATCCCGGTGCCGAGCTCGACGAAGGGTCTATGGCCACCGGTATCAAGGTCCGATTCGAAAGCTTTATGCTGGATCTGCATCAACGTCGGGAAGAGTTCAACACGCTGAACAATGGCCGCAAACCGGGCACCAAGGACACGGGAGAGACTCGGACCAGTGGCATCAAGATTCATGCGGCTCAGCTCGACCTTGTCAGTACTGATATTCGGGCCGTCTCTGCGCAGATGCGCGACACTGAGCGGCCCGGCTCTGGGTCCTTTGGCGGCACCAACAGTGTAGCGGATGCCTTGTCGCTGGCTGATGATGATGCGGGCTCTTCCATCAAGCATGATCTGTCTGATAAGGAGGACGATGGGCCTGATAATTCGCGCTTCACGATCCCCGACAACGACATGACATGGATCGACATGGATGATTTCGTTGAGCTTGACTGGATCTTGCCCTCGGAGCGGAACCTGGACACCAAGATTCTGCCGTTGGCCTTCTCGCCGCGTCTCACCTACTTCAGACAGACGGATATTGATGGGTGTATCTCGGGTGATCCTGACCGGAGCAGTGACTTTGGCAACGAGCCCACGCATTTCTGTATCATGAGTTACGATGATGATCCTCGCCGGGTCCAGCAACGGCTTGTCAATGACCGGCTCGGGCAGCTGCATATGCAGATGGAGAACCATGAGGTTGTAGTCCATGATACTCAGGTTCGTGCGGCCCAGCGGAATCACGATCACGAGACTTTGGCGCAGCTGGATATGCTTCATCGCCAGGCGCAGATCCTCGAGCACAAGAAGGTCTTCCTCGAGCACATGCTGCATGGCCTGGCCGTCCGCGCGTTGTCGGTCTCCGGGCAGTCTTTTGACAGCCAAGCCTCGTCCAACACGGGCGGCAGCTCTAGCGAGTCTCAAGAAATGCCGCATGGCGCGTCCATCAAGTTGCCTACAGGGGCTGAGTTTGAGAGTGATTTCTACAATCGGTTTGTCATTCACAACCTGCACTTCAAGTGGAACAACGAGCTTCGAAATATTGTCCTGCGCTACTTTGACCAGGTCTCCCTCCGCCGAGGTCTTGTCTACTATTTGTCTCGTCCCGCCGTCAAGTTCATTCTGGATATCGTGGATGAGCAGGAACGTACCAAGCTTCAGGCTCCTAAGAGAACGGACACGGCTCCGGCTTATGTTTCCGGCAAGGCCGGTTCCACTCATCATGAAGTCGACTCTGGTGTTCACGGTGGCCTGGCTCCGCCCGAGGCTGACGAGGCTCTTCGCCATCTTATGGAGGACGGCCGTCGCTTCCTGGGCGAGTCGCCAGTTGACGGGCCGCCGGGTGGTGGCCACATGCTTGGTCACGGTCATAGTACGAGCATTGGTAGTTTGAGAGACATGGTTCTGAATGAGATTCGGGGTAGCGATGGCAGTGGCAATGCTCCGGTGGCCAATGCTCCGGCTATAGTGTCTACGGCTACGGCACCTGCTGCCGACCTGAACAACAACAGCTTCTCGTCTCGCAACATCCGACGGGATTCTAATACCAACTCCATCTTTTTTGCTGGTGCCGATGATGAAAATGGCCGGGCGTCTTGCTCGCCTGATCTTACCTCGGGCATCTCGGCCGGCTTCTTGCCCAAGAAGAACTACCACGTCCGGCTGATTGCGCCCCAGATTCAGCTTCAAAGCGACCAGAACCAGAAGAATGTTGTCCTCGTGACCTCCAAGGGCATGGAGCTCAAGATTGTTGAAGTCATGGATCAGACGCGTCTGTCAGATGAGGTCTCTGGTCTGGTGCAGCGGCGGTTCCTGGTCAACATGGACAGCACCCAGTTCTTTGTCACCCATCGCAAGTGGTTCCAGAGGTCTGATCTTGTGGCCATGGGCGCCTACGGCGGGTTGTCGTATGGTGCGCCTCTGGGCTCTATGTGGCCGCCGTGGGTTCCGATAGAGGTTATGTTTGACTTTGAGACAGACCCCTTTGGCTTCAAGCGAGTGGTGCAAAAGACATCGGGTATGTTGAGATATGACAAATTCAACACGCTGCGTCTCAAGTACAATGATGAGATCAATGTCGACAGTGATGATGTTGGCTTGGAGAGAACGGGCACTGCCGGATCGTCGGTTGGTCCGGGAACTGGTGATGGCGCTGCTACTACTGAACCTGGTAGCGAGATCAAGGACAAGAAGGAGCAAAAGGACAGTCGGATGGACCATTTGTGGGTTGACTTTCCGCAGGCTCGGGCCCTGTGCAACTCGTCGCAGTACTACGCCATGTACGTGATTGTGCTCGATCTGCTCATGTACAATGAGCCGACAGAGAAGACGCGCAACGAGCGGCTAGAGAAGATTATGCTGGCGTCTGACTTTTCGGACCTGACGGGCATCCCCGAGACTATTGGTAAAATGCAGCGGCGTATCCGTGACCTCGAGATGATCCGGCAGCACTTCCAAACGTATCCGCGCGGTCTTGCGGCAGGCCTCCGGTCGGGTCCTGCGTCGGCGACTTCGTTGCGGCGGGATCGGCTGGCGCTGGCCAAGGACCTGGCAGCTTGCGAGGAGGAGTTGTTCTTCATGATGAAGGCCATCACTTCGTCGCAGCGCAAGCATGACGCGCTCAGCGGCAGCCAGACCAGCACGCCGCTGCTGCGGTGGAGCATTGCGGCGCGGGATATTGTGTGGCACTTAGTGCAGGACAGCAATGAGCCGCTGGTTGAACTGCAGCTTAAGGATGTCGAGTACCACCGTACCGACAAGTCGGATGGCAGCCACAACAATCTGATCCAGGTTGGGAAGATTCTCGGGCTCAATTTGTTGCCCAATGCGCTCTATCCCGAGATCATCAGCCCGTACTGGGATGTCAAGCATGCGCCACTGTTCCAGGGCCAGAAGATGATCCAGGTCTACTGGTACATGCTTGAGGCTATTGCTGGCATCACGGTCATGGAGGACTTTGAGGTCAATCTATTCCCGATGCGCATTCAGCTCGAGAAGCATGTTGGCAAGAAGCTGCTCGAGTACATATTCCCAGGCATGAATGATGAGGCGTCGCCCATGGATGCCTCACCGTTTATTATCAAGCGGGGCGGGGCCGACGGCTCTTCCAGCAACGCTAGCGATGAGGATGAGGATGCCGTTTCCGATGACGATGATGATGGTGATGATGATGATACCGAGACTGAGATGAACCAAGAGATGCGGCCGACTTCGTATATGACTATTGGCGATCCTGCTGCCTCTGCCGCTTCGCTTGAGCTGCGGCTGCGGCCGACGCTGACGTCGTCGGCCCAAGTCACGCACTTGCATCATGATCGACATCGGGGTGGACATGCGGCTGGTCACAGTGCTCGGCATGGCGGTGACCACCGTCGCAATCAAAAGTCAGTGAGCATTCGCACTGGTGCGAGTCCCGGAACTGGTCCCGGAGGGGCTAGAGGTCTCCTGCTGCGGACCAACACTTTGCGGATCCCGACCAAGAAATCCTCCAACGAGTCTCTGCGTAGTACTACTCCGTCAGTAGCCCCATCCATCCTCCCGGGTCTGATCCGCACAGCCACTATGCGTCCGGCGGTATCTGCCGCCGCCGGCATGAACAATGGGAGCAATGATGCTGCTGCTATGGCGACAGCCGGCGGTTCTCGCTTCGGTCTGCGCCGACGGGAGTCTACGAGTTCGAGACCCTCGCACCGTAGGAGGAGACGCAGAGGCTCGCACTCAGACGATGTCACTAAGATGATGGCGCGCGCCAACAAGTTTATGGCGTTTGCGCACATCAATGTTCCGTCGGTACTTCTGTGTCTTTCGTACAAGGGCAAGGACTCGCGGAACCTGGAGGATGTGCACGATTTGGTGTTCCGCATGCCGCAGATTGAGTGGCACAACAAGACGTGGTCCAACCTGGATCTGGTCGAGGCGCTGAAGAAATCTGTCATCCGTGCTCTGATTGGGCACACCGGTGCCATTATTGGGAACAAGCTGCGTCACCGGCCCAAGGAGGTCGTCCAGGCCGCTAAGGCCAACGGGCCTGTGAATGCTTCTTCGTCTGTCATTTTGTCGCAGGCTGCTGCTCAGAATGGTGGTACACTCGATGGACTTATGCCCGGATCTTCTAGTCAGCTTTTGTCCGGTACCGCGTCCATTCGCGGAGGCTACGCTGAGAGTGCTCATAACATCTCGGACGATGGTGCTTCAGTCTTTGGTGTTCCTAGTACGACTGTGGACTTTTCTCGCTCGCCACCTCGCAGTATCCGGTCGTCAAATCGCAGCGTCCGACCTAGGTCGGGGTCTCGGTCGTCGTCGGTGCACTCGGGAAAGACTGGACACGATAATACGCCGCAGCATCAACATCAGCAGGGTGGCTTTGGCCCAAATCTGACGCCGGGGGGGCATGCCTTTGGTGGCTCAGGATCACCGAGCAGGCATGTGCACTCGGCGCATGAGATGCGGCCGGGGTCTCGGGGCGGCATGTCGCTGTTCTCGGGGCTGGGTGGACACTCGAGGAATATCTCGAGTGGCACGACAGCCGGTGGGAAGAAGAAGGCTGAAGGTGATCAGACGCCGAAGCGCCCGGCTACCAGCGCCAGTCAGCTAGATACGCCGACGGGGTTCCGGGGTGATCGGCCGCCAGTTCCTCCAGTGCCTGCGCTGCCTTTCCAGTCTGATGATCCTTTTAATCCGTTTGGTGGGATGAATACTACCAAGATTACGGGCGGCAAGGATACTGTTGATAGTGAGGATGACGGGTTGATACCTGCGCCGTCAACGACGGGAACTAGCGAACCGCGGCGGCGGGGCAAGTTCCGGGAAAAGCTGAGCGCCCTGAGCGCCTTTGCCAAGTTGGGCACCAACACCAACAATAGTAACAGCAACAACAACGATCTATCTACGGGCAATGGGGCTAACGTGCCGATTTCGGCAATGGCGGAGACGACGGGGGATCCCTTTGGGCCTGTTGCTATTGAGGGGCGGGAGCCGATGAGTGCGACGGAACCGAGTACGAGGGGCATGGAAAGGGCAGAGGCGATTTTTAGGGGGCGGATTACGAAGCAGGATAATGGGAGGGAGGAGATGTTTTTGGTGGAGGATGAGGATAATGATGAGGATGTGAGCAATTTGGAGGTGGAGGGGGGTGAGGGTGAGAGTGGTAAGTGAGTGGCTCAGTGGGTGGTTAAGGTATATATACTGGCGGGGTTCTTTTGTTTCTTGTCTTTTTTTAGATAGAGGATTATTATTTTCTTTTGTTAACGTTGGGTTGATTGATTGATAGATGGGAGCATTAACATTGATTTTATTCACATGAATTACACACTATGAGGGACAGCTTGAGGCTTGTGATGGATAGATTGGGTGGTGTATGATTAGGGTTGTTGTGGTTGGATTAACCCTAGTGGTTTGGGAATTGATGTCACGGGAAAAAGAGAAAACTACGAATATGATGTATTGTTATTTCACTAACGGAATAGTGTTGTCGATGATAAGATGGGGGTTATCAATGATTTGTATATTGTATGGGCACGAAGTCACGGACGAATGTAGGATGAATGGTGGATAGGTGGCTTGAGGTGGAGTGGAGGGACGGAGGACAAAGGAGCTGTACAATGAGGAAATGTTTAGGTGAAGAGTGAGGTGGGTGAAGATGATAAATGGTATGGTGTAGTGGGGTTGTAGTGGAAGACTGATTTGGGAATGTGGTAATGAGGGTGTCTTATTGTTGGGTTGAAGGCGTGGTGATGAGTGAGGAGGAGTGAGAGGAAACAGATGTGTTTTACGAGTGTGTTGATGTATTGAGTACTTGAATCTACTCATTTTCTCTTTGTGGTTTGTTTCTAGGAGACAATAATTTCTTGGTTCATTCTAAATGCTACTCAATTTCTTCTTACATACAGACCAATAGTTCAGAGACACATATAGCCAAGGGTAACAACGATCAATAGACAGATAACAACGCAAAGCAGCAGAGCATCTACATAAACGAACTAAAGACTGTATCTGCCTGCCAAAATCAATGCGGAACCAAGCACAAATTTAGATACTGGCTCCCTTGGAGGATAAGAACGAAAATAAAAGATCCGGATAGCCCGAGGCCATTAGGAGCACCGAGTGATGATAAAGATGTGGTATAGATGGTAGATGTAGACATCAATGACAATCTACACAATAACCTCGGCTGCGGACGGAGGTCTTCGGAGATCACGGGGTGTTAGTGTCTTTTTTTTTTATTCCTGAGGTTTATCACGACGAGAACGGGAACGGGGAAGGAGACAGAGACACCGAGAAGCTTATCTGGTAGGCTGAATGGGGAAAGTGGTATGCAGTCATGATAATACGAAAACATGTACTCCATTTGTATACAGACTTGCCTGATCGGGGTTGGGGTGCAGAGATAGTGAGAACTCAATGTAGACATTAATGCGAGTCAGTTGGTCTGGGTACATGTGCTAGACTTTCTTATAGATGCGGAACGATGCGGTGTTGAGGGCAGGAGATGTTACAGAGGTGAATTGTGGAATCATAGAATCATGGAATCGTGGGACGGGAGGATTCATTGGGGATGTATGTGAGAGAATATATATGCAGGTGAAAAATTTTCAGAGTTGGGCAGGAAAGGGTTGGCGATGATGGTTTCGACGAGATGCAAGACAATGAATGTTTCCGGGATGACTGTCATTGTCATATGAATAATAACCCATCAGCCGATCTGATATCTGACAACCATCATCCTCATCACCCGGCACGTTTCCTTCTAAAAGACAAGCCCTTCTTCTCCTTATTCTTCCCCGCCCATGAAGAAAATAAAAATCATCACTAACTTAAACATGACCTCGCAGTATACACGCCCAGACTTTCTCTTTTTCCCCACAAATGATAACAAGAAGTCTTTTTTTGGTCTTTTTTTTTGACTTCCCGCTGTCATCTTATCACGCACCGGATCCTTTTGTCTTTTTGCTTTTGCTTTTTTCTGCTTTCAGAAGTTTGGAAGGTGGGTTATGCAGGAGCTTCTGAGCATGTTGGGGTCTTTTGCGGTGGTGCCACATTTACATGTTTGTGAGTAAAATAAATTCTATTTGAACATTTTATCATGGAAGAGTCACTTCATTGGTCAAGGCTTGTTTGTCTTGGCTGCGGGGAGTAGGTGAATACAAAAGTATAAATATCAAATAGACATGTAAATTACCGCGGACACAGAGACGAGATAGCGACCGGGTACTTGAGCGCCGGCGTGGTAGTAGGTGTATATACTTTTGGACGATTGGCCATAATGTTTAATGCAATAACTTGGTATTTCCGTCCGTCTGTCTGTCTGTACCTTTTTGGATTTTGGTCTGCATCGGCAGCGGCAGAAGCTCAGCCAAAGCTGTAACAGAGTTCCATCTGGCTCCTAATCCAGACATAAGTATCTACATATCAACAGTAACCCTATTCATACCCTGAACCCTTGGGCCGACAACTCGTTGAACCCTGTAAGGTCACGGGTACAAATGCTTGTATATAGCGGATACTTCAGGGACGAAGTACCGGCTACCTTTTGGGTACTCCACAGTCGATTCGCTTGCTCGCTCGCTCGCTTGTTTTTTTTTTCTTCTATGTTTTCTTTGCTTGGTTAGGCGATGTTTTTCTTTGGATCATTAGGATAGAAAAAGTCGGGATGAGACAGGTGGAAGGGATGGTAAAGTTGTATTTTTTACTTGAGGGATCATTGGCTATGATATCATAGGTTGGGGAGAGTTTTGGTAAGATGGGGACCATGAGGATAAAATTCAAAGACAAGATATCTTCCATCTCTTGGGGTAAGAATAAAAGTTTTAGCAGCAACTTATGGGGAGTTTTTCCCCGCATTGTTGTTTGAAAGACAATGGCAGTTAGTGTGGCGATTAGTGCTTTCTCCTGTGCTTATTCATCTTTGCTTTTGTCAGCTTCTCAGGGTTCTATTTTTACAGTTACGGTTTCATAATGGCCCAAACCCCGCTACTTTCTTTGTTAAGAAAAAAAAAAAAAAAAAAAAAAAAAAACTGATATCGCCAACAATAGCAAAAGAAATGACAAGTCATGAGATCTTGTCCACAGCCGATGATTTTCTGCTTGTCCTTATTATTATTATTCTTCTTTGATAATGCACCTCTGCAAAGAAACAGTGTTGTTGCACCGTGTATCCATGTATCGGCACCTGATACAAGGGTCCCGAGCAGACCTGACGACACCAAAAAATAAATATCTTTAAGACCTCCAAGTCGTAGCTTCGATGGCCGTGTGCAACGGGTTATCTGCAGTGGCAAGTTGTAAATTTGAGTAAGCAAGCAGGCTTCATCATGAGACATTGGCAAAAGAAGCGTCGTAAATTTGTAGATATATTCTCAGACACAGTTGATGTAAATATATATGTACATACCCAGAGAATCATGCATATTTGTACTTGTTGACAAGTCCCCGGCGGGCAGGCGCTTACTCCTAGATAACTACTGATATTCCCGCCAAGCTCAGTTATCGCTCGGCTGCATCGACTTGGCCCATGAAAGGATTTTCCGCTCTATGCATCGTTATCTCTTCCTCCGATCATGGAGCAGGAGCAGCAGTAGCAACAGCAGCATCAGTGGCATTATGCGCTATCACTGTCTTCCTTTTTTCCATCTCAGCGTTGGCCGACCTGATGATATAATGGCGGGCCTCAGTTAACGTGGTGGTACCGAGTGTTCTTTGTAGAAAGTGGCTCGGCCGAAGACAAGACGGTTATTTATTTATTTATTTATTTTGAGATTGATTGAGGAGGGATTTTCCCGCTGCGGGATTGCTTCTGAAATGGAGACACTGATTCAGCACCTTCGTCAAACTTGCTAAATAGCTGTCTGTTGCAATGTTGGTTATCGATTTAGTATTTACGACTAGTAATCCGTGATGCAAGAAGTTGTCTGCATCACGCCTGACACTCGTCGCTTTACACAGCGCTATACTCATCTCCCTTACACATAGACACATAGGCTCTTTTACTATTGATTTCTCCTCAGATAACTGCTGTCTTGTGTTGAATGTCCATAACTGTATAAACTGTATTATAACCATATATATGCCCAATTTGCCAGGCTGGTGCTTTTTTTTTTCTTTTTTTCGTTCTTTCCTGCACAGACAACAACTCTTATCAGTCAACTCCCGGCAAAGCCTGGCGACACGAGCTCATAACGACCCGATAAACACCGCGTTTTGAGGATGACAAAAACAAGAAAGAGAAATTCACCTGCAAGAAAGGAACTCGCGTGCGTGTATGTGTGTGTGTGTGTGTGTGTGTAATCTCCATGTACATACTAAACTCTGAATAAGCACATCTATATCCACCTCACTCACCCATTTATCACCCCTTCAGGCCCTACGACTTTGTCCTTAATCTCCATTGTCTGACCAGTCACCCCCACGCAACAGATATCCCCGTCGCGAAGTCACCCCAGATATCACGGTAGATTAAGAATACACCTCTTCCAAAACACCCACTGTGTGCCTGCATAATTGAAAGATGACTAATCAGCCGGCACCCAAAAGAGGAAGTTAACTTCAATCTCAGTAAATAAAGGAAGAGAGAGCAAGAGCTGGGCGTCATTGGATTTGTCCTTTTGTGTGTGTGCTTGCCTTTGTCTTGGGTTTAGAGTCAGTCTCACTCTTGTTGAATTTGCACGTGAAGATTCTGTCTTACTTCTTTTTTCTTCTTCTTTTTACTGAGACTCATTTCTGCGATCGTGATTTCAAGATTTCGTGCTATTTAGGTTGAATTTTTCTGGTTTCTGTTGTGATAAATTTTTATCAAGTCAATATATTTTGTCATTGTTAAGGGGTGTTTCTCATCATCGACACTCATCATTACATAACAACGTCAAAAACTACTTAAACTCAATTCGCTACTTCAACCACGAGATCCCTTATCTTCTCTTTTCTCTCTTCTTTTTGACCTCACCATTCATAGATATCATCTTGGTAACATCAATTTCCATAACCGGCTGACTCTTCTTCTCTTTATAGTTACTAACAAGCTGTATCTTGTTTTCACAGACAAGCTTCAAAAGTAGCGATTTTCCTATACGAGCTCCACAACGGATGACATTCTATCACCAATCTGGAATGATTACATCACGACTTCGATTTGTCAGACTTATACTTGAACTAGAGTTATTCTCCAAAACAGGGCTGTTTACTCTTTTGTTTCTCCTTGATAAAAGAGCCACTGAAAGAGTCAGCAGACCCCTCGCTACCATCAAACAAGTTGTACCAGAGCTTCTGCTGCCCCAGGGCCCTTTGTATGCCTGTCGGTTGTCGATTATCCTTATCGCCCAACATCGCCCTCGTTTTATAATAATCCGCCCCATCCACATTTGCATTTGAATGCCGACGCTGCGTATCCACAATCTTCATCACCGGCCGAATAATAAATATACGACTATAGCCATTCCATTGCATCGCCAGATCGCCTTGGACCTATACATTCCGAAGATAGCGGTTACCACCGCATCTGTACGATTGTCTACAGCGCCGTTCCATTCTATCACACCACCATCTAGCGCTTTTTTTTTTTTTTTTCTTCGTTGGTGTTAGTCGCAAATCAAATCCAATCATTCCGAATTGCCGTCGTCCAGCACAGAGTATAGAAATCAGATAAATCCTGGGGCGCACTCATATCTACAAAAACGTCACGCACCCCCTGCTATCGCCGTCATTGCTGGCTGCTTTTCACGCCCTCTGTCGCGTGAGTAATAGAATAGCAGCTATCATCAAGTTGTGAAATTGGCGTGTAGTAGCGCAAGTCCTCTCACAGGGAATCTCTAGTGAGTGAGTGGCCTCTTATCAATCTAGCGCCAAAACTCATACCAACAAGCTTCATAACCCAAGAAGAACACCCCTTGTTGCTGAAAAAAAAAAGTCAACCTATCCTAGCCCTTGTCTCCGTCTTGAAACGAGACTGGACGGAGAAGAGCGTTGCAAGGCCCCAATCTTGGGGTTTTGCTTTACGTACTGAAAACGCTGGTTGGCTGGAGGCTCAACAAAAGGCTGGTGACGTACTTGAATACGACACAGAAGAGGAAAGAAAAAAAAAAACAAGAACAAGAACAAGAACAAGAGAAGCCTCATTCAGGCCTGAATCAAGATAAGCACAAACGAGGTGCAGGTTCTGCGTCTAGTGCTGCGACTTTGTCATATTGGGCTTGAGTGCAAAGCAAGACGCTTACAACCTAAACAATCTGTTAGTAAAACAATAGGATTCTGGATTCCCGGTTATTGTCACTGTTCAAAAGAAAAAGCTTCTGGATGGCTACAGCCAATCACCATATAGTCAGGGTGAAACCACACACAACTGGTTTCAAACTAAAGAGTCTAATTTGCAGTCGAGGTCATCTTCTCGAAGGCTTTCTCCAACCATCGGGAAGTCTTATCTCTGATGCAGGATCCTCTTGATCAGTAATCTTTATGCAGAACAATCTAAGCTAAGCTGCGTATCGGCCGGCCAAAAAAAAAAAAAAAATTTAACCCGAAAAAGAAATTGATAAAAGAAATCTAGGGAAAAATCCTTCAAATTTAAGTTCTTTTGGCCGAAGCCCTCTCCCTCCGCTTCGCCTCCATCCACTCGAACCCCTGCCAGACACTTTCAGGCCTTGCAGCTTGTGACTAGGTGTCAGGCACTGAGTCTTGCCCTATTTGGCTTATATAGACTGACCAATGTCCGCTTGCTGCTTGTCATCATCATGATGTCCGCTAATTCCTTTCCACATTATTCACGAAAAGCTCACATACAACGGAGCTACCAGCAACAGTCTTTTTCTAATACTTCTTCTCGAGTTCAGCAACCGTCTCCCTTGAGCAATACTACTAATTCGTCGCCCATTCTCTCTTCGTCAACTGTTTCTCCTTTGTCTTTACCTCGACGTCCGTCACAAAGCAGCCAACCACGAGCCGCTTTGTTTACTACGCCTGTACAACCCACGGAGCCCGAACCTTTACTAACAACACCCATTTACACAACATATTTGTCACCTTCACCTTTTTTAATATACTTGACGCCATCCACTGGACTGTCTCTCTTTTTCAGCAAGTGGTGGAGATCAAAGTATGAAAATAGTCAACACCCAGAGTACTCTCCTTCTTCAGTAGAAAAAATAGCTTCTCAACAAGAAAACCAGCATCAGCCGGTCCTTACTGATAAAATATCAGTACTAAGTGACGTTCGTCCCACAACTCAGCCTATCCCAATGGCCAGGTCTTCCTCAAGATCGTCCTTGACTACGGGCCCCGTGCAAATCCCCACCAAATCTCACCATAAGCATCCTCACTCTTTCGAGAAGCCCGTGAAACGTCAGTCCTCCACCCGGTCAACAGACAGCCACAAGACTCGCCAGTCTCGCCCTCAGGATGTCCACTCTCCCGATGCCATTCCCGAGTCTGTCATGTCTCTGTTAGCCATGACGGACATCCCAAAGCCCCGCCGGACCCGCAATTTGCGCAAGAATAACTTGGAGAAGGAGCCCCCATTGACGGCCAACTGTATCATGGATTGTGTCACTGAGACGGAGTTGCGTTACAAGTTGAGCAAGAGCCCTCTGGACATGTTATTGCTACCTCCAGATGAGCTGGACTCTGAGCTGGACTCGCCGATTTCGATTTCTGACAGTGATGTTGGTTCTACTCTGTGGCCTCGCACCGTGTCTCTGGAATCCATGCCTTCATTTGCGGACTCCTTTGCGTATGATACGCCTTCTTCAGTGGACTCTTCCTGGGCTGGATACTCGCGGCCTTCTCACCTGCACTCTCGTTCTCGAAAACCGAAGCTGCGCCCGACTCGTGCGTCTCTGGAGCCCGTTTCTTCTCCTCCTGGACAGCCCGTTGCTCACCCTCTTTCCAAAACTGTTCCCATTGAACAACTTGACTTTCGCGTATTCAACGAGTCCTCCGATGAAGCTGGAAAGGACGCTTCGGCCAAGTCTTTTCCTTCCATGAGGTCTGCCTTCAAATCGAACCTCACTGCTTCCATCCGGGCCCTTAGGAATGCCGCCAAGACCATTTCCGGCATCAACTTTTCCTCGATTCCCCCCGGTGACTTCCTCACACGTTCCATCCTTACCATTGACCCCCGGGTTCCTTTTACGGACGAACGTCGGCCTCCTCCGCTGGCAGAAGAACCCTCTGCTGCCCTTCGTCGCTATCTCAATCCTACCTCGTCCGCCTGGATCGAGCCCAGCCCCCCGACCCAAGGCACCATCCGGACCTTTACCGCCTCTATCCAAATGCAAACCTACAAAGTATCAAAATCCCGCCTCGGCGCTAAACCTGCCGCTCTTTCTTCAGTCCAACAACAATCTGCATCTCCGTCTCCCACGCCGTTCCACCAGCCGGCGCCCCAGTCGCCGAACCAGACGGCGTTTTCATACCCGCCGGGGATGCGCCAGCGGGAGATGAGGGAGAATCCGGACTTTATCAGGATTGCTGTGCTGGAAATGGCGATGAGACGGAATGGGAAGCTGGATGCAAATGTCCCGGGAAGAGCCCGGTGGGCGCTGCCGCCGAGGAAGCCAACGCGGATTTGTGAGGTGTCGATCGACGGGGTGCCGGAGAGGTGGGCGCTGACTATAGTGGCGTGAGGGGAGGGGATTTTGTATGATTTTTTACGATTCTTGGTTTACGAAACGAGCGAGCGAGTGTGTTGATTTTTGTTTTCATTTTGTTTCTTCTATTTGCATATTGGCATTGGATTTTGCATTTTTCATTGGCGGATCTCGCGACACAGGCATGGTTATATCTTTCTTTTTTTTTTTGTTTGCTTCTTTCATTTCTGATGATTTCATTTCATGGCATTGATCTGAAGATATCACTGTGTATTTGATTAGACATATCTAGTTTTGGTTGGCATTTATTTACATTTTTGTGTCCGGGTAAGGACTAGAATTTTAGGGGGTAGATGGGTTATTGCTCAGTTATAATTGAATAATATTACATGTGTATATAATGGCATCTTCTTTTGAGCTCTTGTTTTTATCTTGGGATGGCAGGCTTGGAGTGAGTTGTAATTTTCATCGTGCTCGGAGATCACCGTAGGGTTATAAGGCAGTTGGCCAAATTGTAGGGTTAGAATGTAGGTGTTATTTCATATTTCACCGATAGTTTAATGCTGGACAATGTGAAGATTTTGAGTATTTCGAGCGTGTGGGGCTTTTTTTTCTCTTATTTTTTTTCAAGCTAGAGTGGAACGCGGGGGATGTCAAACTGTTACCTAAAATACCTGTACGTAGCCAACGTAAGAAGTGAAATAGAATAATAGAATGAACGTTGCGATTATGATCAAATTTTAGGGCGATGTGACCAGATCGGACAGACACGGATGATACATATAGTCCGGTTTCTCTCTTATCTTCTAATTCCCACACTTCCTCTTCATTTCACATGAAGCAATCCCCCGATCAGCCCTCCTGCCACCTGCTAAAAGGCAACGGCGATATCCCGGCCAGGAAGCCAGATAACGTGAGCAAATTTCAAATAAATAACCGGATCCCCCACTACCACAGGGATGTAAATATTTAATTTACAAAGCTATATAACTCACTAAAGAAAAAAAAATTAATGATCTCCAAATCCAACCATAGAAGATACATATATGTACATTTATCTCGAGGTAATATCGGCCACCGGCCTCCCTTTGAACCCCATAAAACCCCGTAACCCTATGTATAAATGAACACCAAATTTCCCAAAAAAGAAACACTTATGGTGAAAAAACATGTGGCTATGACTGCATGATCTGGGGGATCTCACATGTGACGTCATGTGTGTACCCTTGACATAGGAACACTACTTCAATACAGACTACTGCAAAATATAACAATAAAATATCATTATGGTAGAATGTCAAAAAAAAACACCATTACCTCTTCGTCCCCACCCTCCGCTTCCTCTCCGGCCTCCTCGGCAACCGTCCCGTCACCAACCTGTCTAAATCTTCATCATTAACCGCCAGCTCCCGAATATTCTCTGGATGCCCCCCAGCACTCCGCGTCCCGCCTCTCTGCACCTCCCTCCCCTTTCTCCTCCCCTCCGCCGCCTCCTTTTCCTTCTTTTCATGGACAATTTTTTCTACCGAATGTCCCCGTCTCTCCTCACGTCTCTCTTCCCTCCGTTCCTTCCACTCCCTCTCCTTCCTTTTCATCGCTGCCTGCGACGGAATATCTTGCCGATTCTTGACGCCTTTTTCCCACCAAGTCTCGTCCTTGTTAACTTTTGGAAACCAACATTCATCATTATCAGTCTCCTTCTCCTCCGCCCTACCCCTCCTCTTCTTTCCGTGCTTCCGCTCGCCCCTCTTCCGCTCTCCTTCTTTATCCTTTCCCTTCCCCATGACGGCCCCCTCCACCGACGGCACCGTCTTCCCAATCCCCTCCCGCCTCGGCATCGGGCTTTCCTCCTCATCACCACCAATCTTCCTCTTCGAAATCCAGGATTTCCATCTAACCTTTTGCTTCTGTTTGTTAATCACAACGTATCCAATAGCCGAGCCATACTGAATGTGGATATCCGGCGTCGCCAAATCCTCGGCATTCGCTGGCCGGATGATATGAGTGCGCCAACCTTGGGCGGGTTCGGAAGGGATATTGTGGGTACTGTCGAACAAAGGGGCACGGAACCGAATAGTATTTGTGTTGGGGGTAGTATGGACCGAAACATGGGGGGTGGGGGTTCGAGCGTTCATGATGGGTATAGTGGTACACGATTGTGAAGGGCCAAGTCTGACAAGTACACGAGATGTTGGAGAGAGGTTGGCTTCTTCGGTTTGGGTTTGGATTTGGGCTGGCATCGTAGTCTCTTTGGTAGTGGGTTCGGAGTTGTGAACAATATCTTGACATACTGTAGTTTGCTTTTCTGGCTTTTGAATGTCCTTGGCGGTATCATTTTCGGGGATTGGCTGATTCAGAGGAGTTGATTCGGCGGGTTTGTCGTCCTCAGAATTTTCCGACGTTTCCGGCTTTTCTGGCGATAAACCCTCGGAGTTCTGGGGCAGATTTTCAGGACAATATGCTGTGACTTCCGGGGACTTTGTGGAAGCCTCCGGTTCATCATCTGGGGATTCAGGCTTTTGACTTAGTTTTAGCTGCGACTGCATGGGCCATATGGGCAATGCCTTTTGCTGACCGATGCCTTCCGACATAGTCGTGAAACTCTGGGAGCGAACACGAGGAATGTGGAGATTGCCGTCTGGATTATCATTGACGGCATAGTCGTGCTCAGCGTCGTTCGCATTGGCATTTACTTCACCGTCGCTGTTGTTGCCATTGGGAAAGGAAGAGGAAGAAGCCTTGGTGTCTTCATCGGCATTAGTATCGGGAAGACAAGTTTCAAAATCGTCCTGCTTGTTGTTTTCCTCATAGAGTCTAGAAATGTTACTGTCGTCAAACGCGTCGTTGTTCTTGCTTGTCGGTTCCTCCTGGAGATCACCCCTTGTAACCGACAAGACGGCGCTAGTAGTGTCTGGAGCGAGCTGTGGTGTGGTCGTAGCAGGCTTGTCTCCATCTTCTTGACCTCCACTGGTTTCCTTATGTTCTTGAGCGTCTTTCTGGGTACAGGAATCTGCAGTATCTTTATTGTCAGTGGTTTCAGCACTTAAATCAGCATCAGCATTACCATTGGCATTGATCAGTTCATTATCAACACCATGGTCAAAAATCTCTGAGTCAGATTTAGGGTTGAAAGCGCCGGGTATCCTCATGTCGGTGGTCGTCAATTCCACGGTTGGAACATCGGAAGCCTTAGCAGCCAAAAGTTGAGTTTCCGGAGCACGCGAGTCGATGTTAATATTAACCCCAGCAGTCGTATTATCAGATGCTAAACCTCCAGCAGGCCTCTTGTCTGAACCGGGTGCATCAATGGGAACCCGCTCCTCACCACCTCCACCATCATCACCGTCCTTTTGTACTTTTTCTGCTGGCATAAGCAAGCTTTTCTCATCAACCTGCAGGGAAACTTTCGGTTGTGCAAATGTCACATGCTTTTTGACAGCAAACTGTTTCTGATGCGATGCGGGAACCTGTGTTTGCGCAAACACATCTGGAGGAGTTGAGTGCTGAAAGATTCTTATTGAACAATTTTGAGGAGTGTTCAACATCAGCGGAGTATCCGGCTTGGTGGTTAGGTCCATGGCTTGAGTAATGGAGGTATTCTGACTGGATGGGTCTGTTTGGTTATCGGCATCATCGGCCGACCCAGAGTCCATGAAGGTGTTATTCTCGGCATCGGCATCACCACCTGTAGTGTCCATCTCCTTAAGCATCAAGAAAGAGTTGTAAGAATTTGGATCCTGCGGCTGGCTATCTTCGTGAACTGATAAAGGATCTCCCTCTATGGACTGTAGAACAGGCGATGACGGAGAAGGCTGTAGGTCAGGCCTTTTGAATTCGTTATTCGGGGTGACTGGAATAACCCCAGCTGCTGATTTCTCTTTGAAATCTGTAACTTCTTTCGATGGAGAGGAATTCGGTCTGGTCAACCCGGCAGCTTCACTATCAGCAACCCTTTGGACATCCGTGTTGTCTACCCCAAGAGACCTCAGGCGATTGGCTTCTGAGCCGGTCTCGGGCTCCGGAGTTTGAGAGAATGAATCACAAACGCGACGGGCCGGACCGATTTTTGAATCGTCGCTATCCATGTCGCCATCTTCCCTCCAATTTCCATTTTCACCATCCCCATCCGTCTCTTCTTTGTCATGACTGTCTTCCTCCTCATTACTAGAGTCGTCACTATAGCTATCTTTACTCGAACTGGTGTCCTCTGTATCCATTGTTACCAGCTGAGTCAGCACCAAATTCTGTATTCATTACAAGTCACTATGTTTACTCACCATTCGTTTTCACCATATCCTCAGTCTTCACGTCTTTCTTGGACTTACTCCTGTCCTTATCTTCCCCATTCTCTTCTACCTTGGTATCCATGTTCGACCCAAGAACTTCATCAGCATTAGTTTCAGTATCACTTAAATTTACTGAGAAGTTAAGGGTATCGACAGGCTCGGCTTTTGGTACCATATTGTCATGGGGTGTAGTGGCTTGTTCAATCATGGACCTCGGTCTCTCGAAGGTAATGATATTGGAATCATCGGACTTGTTGTTAGGCTTAACTCCTTTTTTCTCTGATTCAGTAGGTTGAAAAGCGTTACTCAGCGAGTTAATGCCATAAGGTTGGCTTTCCAAAATTGTAGGACCTGGAGTCGGGCCCACATTAGAAGTCAGACATCCTGTCTCTGGAAGGTCTTGAGAAGTGCTATCTTGAGGTTTATTTTCACCTTGACCGACGACTGCTTCCGGGGACTCATCGTCGGGTGTTTCCAGAGGCTCCTTGTCCGTGGCATTAATAGTAGAGGCTTCGGCCATCTCCTGCCCCTTGATGACCTCCTCTGGATCTTCAGCGGTATCATTATCGCCAAACCATTGTAAGTTCTTGGTTAGGGGTTTCACAGGCTTCTCTTTTCCATCACTACCATGGACCGACTGGGTCTTTGCAACATTTTTAACATTCAGCTGCCGAGAGCTGAGTTCCAATTTGGGTGGCTGATTGCTCTGTTCAAAAGCCTCAGCTTGGTCTTCAGTTCCTTTGCTGGCAGCTTCATCAGGGTGATCTATTGCATCTTTCGTGGCCTGTTCAGGACTCGCCTTCTCCATATTGGCTTCATTTTCCTCCCCACTAACAGCCGCATCTTTTTCTGCATCTGCAGACACAAAGCTGCCTTTTTTTTCTCCCTGTAGAATAAGTCTGTTAAATAGGCCAAATAGACTCGAACTAGGAGAGCCAGATTGTCTAGATGCAGCTTCAGCGGTAGTGGCCTCAGCGGCCTTCATATCAGTAACAATCTTGTATTTGGCGGCCAATCTCTGCAGTGCCGTTAGCCACTATTCAGTCAACTTCAGAACATCGCAATATAACAAACCTGCTGTTTCTTCTCCTCACTTCTTCTCTCCGCCGCACGTCTTCTCCGCTCACACCTCTCTTCTTCTTCCCTTCGATGCCAATCTGGATCAGCAGCAAGGCGTTCTCGGTATTTCCAGTAATTTTCTTGTATCGCCAGCACGTTGAGGTAGGCTTCCAGATAATATACTATCTGATCGTAACAACGAACGGCAACGCTACCAATAGATTTTAGTAATAATAAAAGCCATATAGTAAAGGTTCCGAGAATGGCTTGGCCAAAGGTCGGTCGGCGAGTGGCTCTAAGTCCATTTCCTGGACCTTCGGGGGTTTGCGTCATGGTGGATATTCTTGTTAAGTGTCAGTTGTATGGTCAGTCTTGACGAAGAATTAGATGATGAAAGGATGAGGGAGTGGTAAGATTAGCATAGCCATATTATATCATAAACTTTCTGAGGCTGACCACCTTGATTTATGGGACGGAAGAGATCTATCTCATAATTAGCTTTCATCTTGAAGTTTGTTGTCGGTCGATGTGGTTTGGTCGCATGTACGGCTCGGCGATGTGCGAAAGCAAGATTAAAAAAAACATATTGCCTTGAACACTGCTGAAATTATGTAGAAACACGGAGCCTTGTATGGATTTGTGTGAGCAACTACTGGATTGCATCAAATTCGTAGGTAGTTGCCGTCTAAAATATTTGATATTGTCTCAGGGCATCAATCAATTCCTTAGGTTTTTTTCTTGGACATGATCTTTAACCCTAAACCTCTATAAAATTCTGCACATTCTGCAAAGCTATACACAAAAGTAGGATTCACGTACATTGTCATGAATTACCTTAACCGGCACTTGGGACGGGCCCCGGTCCACTATAATGTTCCACAGACCCACTTTTAACTTCTAGTCACCAGACAGGCCTGATCTAGAAGGCGCTTTTCCATAAACTAAACTTCCAATTATCCAGAAACGTCGCTTTTTGATACAAATGACGGCACAAAATGATAACAGCTACACTTATCAATGTAGCAATGCGCAAATCTCTGATTACGATACCCCAATTTCCAGCATGACAACCCCTCTGCGCAATTTCCGCAATGGGCACAAAAGTTTTGCAGCTGCGCCCTTTGAGGCAACTGCCATTTTTGTTCTGTTTCTTTTCAGCATTCTTTCATTTTGGTCTTTATGGACACAGGATAATTTGCCTGCCATGCCTTTTGACATACACAAATTTCTTAACGACGTAGCGGCCGAAATTGCCTCGCGGATCCCCCTGGTGTCCTCGGTGCCCTGGGTGCCGACTATGCCATAGATACCGGTAGCAACAGCGGTGACAGCTGACTCCATATCTGCTGCTTCAACGGTTGTGGGTATCGTCAAGAACCTCCCGACGCCGACAATTGAGCCGGCACCTAACGGGATGAAGATTCCGACGTCGATTGGCAAGGTGCTGACGTTCCTTTCGCAGGCGAAGAATCTTATTGCGTATGGCCTTGATATTACATCAGTTGACCCTTCTCGCATTGCTTTCCAGTACATGAGCGACTTGCATTTAGAACATTTTAATCAATACGATCATTTCGACCCGGAGCCGACGGCCCCGTATCTAATTTTGGCCGGCGATGTTGGTTATCTCCACCACCCCGGATACTACAGATTCTTAGAGCGCCTTTGCACCATGTACGAGAAGGTCTTTTTTATCCTCGGTAACCACGAACACTACATGACCACCTATGACATGGCAATCGACTCCGCCCGCAAAATGGCCTAAAAGTTCGGCGACGTTTTCGTCTTCCTCCAACAAGACCACAATGTTCTCGAAGTCCTTGCGCCATCATTGGAAATCTCGCCTCCTCTCAGTCTTCCCTCCTCCGTCAACAGCGGCCCCGTCTCCAACAACAACCCGCAAACCTGGCGCATCCACATCCTCGGCTGTACCCTCTGGTCCGCCCTTAACCCTGAACATACCGAAACCCTCTGGATGAGCAACCATGACTTTGAGAAGATCCACGACTGGAATATCGAAGACCATAATGCCACGCACAAGAGCGATCTCGCCTGGCTGGCCAAGACATTTCAGGAGATCCGCTCCACTCTGTGTTCGCAGGATCGCATCTTTGTTATTATCCACCATGCCCCGTCGCTTGTTGGCACGTCAGACCCCAGGCATAAGGATAGTCTGCAGTCATCGGCCTATGCTACCGAGTTGATCCTCAACGGGAATCTTGCTGATAATATCGCGGCGTGGGTTTACGGACACACGCACTGGTCGAATGTACAGAGATTTGGCGGGACAAAGTTACTTGCTAATCAGCGGGAGACCAAAATGGCGATTGATAATACGTGGTGGGATGACGATGCCAGGAAGCAGTTGAGTGAAGTGGGGCTCGGGGAAGTTTCAACGGAGAGGAAGAAGGCTAAAATGGAAAAAAAGCGGTTGGAGAAGGAGAAGCATGAATTTGATCCGAAGAGAGCGCTTTGGCTGTAACTTTATTGTTCTACATTATGATTTATTATTTACTTCACGATATACAGATATATCTAATCACTGATTCACGTGGTATCTGGAAAAATTTACTCCAATTTGAAATTAGGAACTAGAAAAAAACAGATCCTATATTTCATATGGCCTGATACCTGTACTTGCATTAATGCGTGTCCCGACACTTTACATGATGATCTACATGGTCTTGTAACTCATCCATTATATCCCTTTTGCAACTTCTTGTTTTTCTTCTCCCTGTGTCCATGTCCATGTCCATGCCCCGGTAAATGAATGTGTCCATGAAAATGATTATGATTATGATGACTTCCACCCTCCTCCCCCCTCTATCTCTTCTTGATATCCCCCCATGCCATCCTCGCCGTCCCCCAAACTCTCGGCTTCACTCTTGCCGGAATCTTCCGCCTGCGTAACCTCTGGTCAATCGACCACATACCGACGACAAACTCTTGCTTATTCAGCGCGCTGCGGTACTGTCGGTCGACGGTACTCCACACTTCGGCAAGCTCGCCTAAAAGGAGCCGCGAGCGTTTCCAGAATTCTTGGACAATAATGTTGGCAACGAGGCCTGCAGGGTCATCATCTTCTTCAAAGAGATGTTCGGAGGTAGACGATAAGGATGTTTCGGTAGAGGTGCTTGCAGGATAGTATTTTGGGATAACAGGAATGCCGACTTCATTGATGAGATAGTACCCTCAGTTACTCGCCCATAATGCCTCATATCTTTTCTGTTCTCGCTCTGTAATTTCTTCTCACTATCTGCGCCGCGCCCCTTTATTATGTCGATGTTTCCCTTCGGCACCAATTCGCTTTCTTCGTCGACAGCAAGATGCATTATTTTCATCGAAGTCTCCGGGGTAATCATCTTGTTGAAGGGTCTTGGGGAAGACCGCTAGTTTCCAGAGGATTAGAAGCGGTAAGGATTTTGATGAGGGCCCGGTGGAGTTTGACGTAAGACGGCAGGCGGCGAGAATGCTACCGAGCATAGCAAAAGCAAGAGAGTTAACTGACAACGATGGCAGCGGGATGATAGTTGCATTGTAGATAGAGCCCACTAGTGGGATAGTGCTTATTGTTACAATATTGTGGGCTGACTGTGACTTTAGGTGGTTTGGCTGTGTTCCGGGCGTCAGAACTGGTGGTTTCCTGATAAAGTGGAAATTCTGCGGAGACCGCGGCGATGAAGCAGGTGTTACACCATTTGAATGTTGAAGTGTTGACAAAGCCAAGACAAAACTATCACTCGAGAAATCACTTTCATGCCCCTTACCATCGTCCTCCATCTCTTCATCCTCCTTTGATTCTGGTATCCTTGGTAGTGTCGGTACTCTCTTTTTCTGTATTACCAACCTATACGTCCTCCCAGATGTGTTAACAATACTCCTGACGCCGAGGATCTTTGCCTTGTCTCCTTTATCAGTCCCCTTCTGTGGCTTATCTAGCCGCCCGTACGACGGTCCATGTTCGGTCATCTGTACTTATATTGGTGACATCATAAAGCCCAATTGCTTCTTTTGATCCTGGGAGTGCGTCTCGAACTTGCTAATCAGATCCGCTGCCGAAGAAGAGCTAGCATCTCTCTCTGCTGATAGTGGCGATTTGACGAACAGCACAGAACCTTCCCGTCCCCTCACCATCAAAACCGGTCGTACCCGTTAATTAGGACTTACCATACGACCAGAAGCAATCGGCTTCTGAGGCGAAGATGTCTTCTTCATAGCAACATTCGTAGCAATAGAACTCGCCGATGTTGATTCTGCCATACTTGTTTATCCCTGTGGATATTTGTAGCGACTTCCCGGCACAGAACTATCCACTGACGTCACTGTCTCTATTGATAAACTCGGTGATGTCCCGCGTAATCCAGTCAACGTTATCCAAGCCGGCGACGCATGTCTTGATGCGGGTGACCCGTATCCAGAGCGAGGAAGTGACTCCGCACTGATGGCAGCCGCTTGTAATAAGGCCAGCGAATAATTATTTCGTCGGATCACAGGGCTAGTATTGACATTCTGACTTCTCAAATAGATCAACAGCTCTGCTTTCAATGATATTAAAGGTTCAGCGCCGGAGCTGTCATTTCCGGGTTCTAGATGGCCAGTGGTGGGCAATCGAGATGACTATGTCCTGGTGTAGCCTGGCTTCAGCTTGATGGGAGGCTTTATCTTTCAAGGTTTCTTCTTGGTGGATTGTACCATGTCGAGGATCGGTGGTTTCGGAGTCGGAGTCGGAGTAAAAGCCAGTGATCTCGAAGGGTCATCGTTAAAGGCGAGTGTGGCTCCTTTCAGGGCAGCGGTGCCATAGTGTGCTATATCGACAGTGGCGTGTGGCCGCTGGAACGGGGATGAATATATACTTGTATAAGTTATGATATATCAGAAGCGCAAAAGGAATTTGAAAATCGACAGGATATAAGATAATTGAAAAGTGTCGTCATGACATAAAAGCCGGCTGGCCATGATGAACGTTCTCTCATCGAATTCCATAACTGCAGAAAAAGAAATTGGCAAAAATATCAACTTTCCGTTCCATATGCGGAAGTCTTGGGACATGACTGACTTTAAATATCAACCTAAAAAGATTACCGCTGTCAATGGAGATCCCTAAACCAAAAATAAAAAGAAAAAAAACTAAGTTATGGCGTTCGCATATAGTTGTACATGAGGGCCACCTTGTGTACCCGACGCCATCTAAGAAACAAGCAAGAATATGCAAAAGGTTGTTGTTGATGATGTCCAAAATTTACGATATTACGAGAGGAACATAGCGATTTTGTCAATAGCAACGAGGGAAAGAGAAAATATAAAGGATGCTATTGTTTATGCAGTCGTGCGGGTCGAGAGTCGTGATTCGACTCTCGATCTACCAATCACACATCCACCTTCCGCATGCGGTATGCAGCCCCCACCATCAGACCAAGAAAAAGGCAAAAAAGAAGTGCAAAAAGTAAACTCTCCCCATCTGGGAATCGAACCCAGGTCACCTGCGTGACAAGCAGGTATGATTACCACTACACTAATGAGGATGTTGATATCATTCGATAAGCTAGCTGGTGCTAAGTCAAAGTATATAACCATCTTCCATTTCAGAATCACATAATCGTTAACGGCACATCTTCCAACGCCTCCCCCAGATACTTCATCACCTGTCCCATCTTCTCAAAGACATCAACCGGCGTCCCACCCAAAGCATCAACATACTTCCTTGCATGTCGCGGTTTCTTCTCCATTAGCTGATGAGGTACAGCCAATGTATATTCTTGCCATCCGATGAACATCAAGATTCTGGAGGGCATGTTGATCATGGTGATTAAGTCTGCTACATGTCAATCATCTATTTAACTAGAAGAAAAATTGAACTCGCATGAAATGTGACATGTAACGAGGTTAATCTTTAATTATCCAACAAGACATCAATTATCACTTCACATTGACCATCTTTTATACCCATTGATGCCTACTCTTCATCCCCCATCACACCCTCATCTCATCATACACAATCCAGAGAAAAAAAAAATCGGACCAAATCATAAAATTCAAACACAATATGTAAAAGAATTGAAAGCGCTACCATGCATGCTAATAATACAAACCCTAAACCAAAAAGCCCCATTTTCCATGACCTGAGAAAGAATCACTCACATGATGCAAAACATAGCTAGTCCACAAAATCATCCATCATCCCGTAATCTTATCCTTAAACATGAACGGCAGCCTCACCGCTTTCACACATTCTCTGACCGCCTTTTTTCTCGGTGACCGGACCGTAGTCAACCGTCTTTAAAAGATATCATCGTCAGTCCACTCACTCCCCGACCCCACGCGGTTCCCTTCCTGGTCCATAACCACAGGCGGGACACCAACCAGTAGTGGCACCCCTCTCATTCTCTTGTTTCCAGCGGACGAGTAGCCCAAAGAGCCATTTGACGGATGACTGGAGTGTGAATACGTGCGCCCGTGGTGCTCCATATGCATCACTTGCCCCGGAATCCCATCAGTCTCTGGTCCCATCATGCTGCGGTTCTGCAACAGCAAGGCATCTTCCGCATATCTCCTACCGCGGGCCGCCTGCAACTTAGCAAAGTACATATCTGAAGCATCAGGCTCAGGCTCAGAGTTGCCATCATCATAGGTCTCCCAGTTCTCAGAGCCTCCGGAAATATAAGTGGAAGCCCCCGAAATTTGCCGGAGACCACCCATTCCCAGAAATGACTCGGGCTGGGAGGAGCCAGTTGAAGATGACGTATACGTCAAGTTAGGGTTGCTAGCCTGTTGAATAGTAGTCATGTTGTTTATACTAGGCTGGTTGAAGCGCGAAGCGGTGAATTGTGACGCCACAGACATGGAGGACGAGTTAGGACCAAACACATCATCAACTGCAAATGACCGAATCATAGATCCCTCGTTGAGGTTAGTTCCCTTATAAGGGTTAGCTGGTGTTTCCAGCTTAGGCGGCTCGCGCATCTTTGGCGGCGGCGCCCGCATCAATGGGGCCCCACCATGACGCAGAGTTCCGAGTTCCGCCCTATAAGGCTGTCTGGAGGGCGACAAGCGTCCAGAGGTCTCAGCACGGGTAGGTGAAGCACCACGCATTAGTGAAGTGTCACGGGTAGGCGAGGTGCTACCATTTTTGGGCATACCTGACAGTGGTGTTCTGGCGGGAGGTCGAGTAGGGCTACTGGCGCCTGATTTCCCGACAGAACCAGAAGCAGTAGATGCTGGTCTAGGGGGAAGAACTGCTTTTTGGCCCGCAACTGGGGATCTGTTCAAGTTCCTATTGGGCGGTTGCGGTTGCTGAGAAGCAGCAGCCTTGATGTTACCCATGGAACGAGCCTTGCTGACAGACTTCGTGGTGCTCGAGTTACCAGTGTTAGTAGGAATTACCGGGCCACCAGGAGTCTTGGGTCTAGCAGAGCCACTCTTCTTTGAGCTAGGAGCCGACGCAGCTTCTTCCTCTTCTACAACAGTAAGGTACCGCTCACCCTGGACAGTAAACGGCACGTCATACTCCTCTTCATACTTCTCGAGAATCTTGCGGAGCTCGACGACAACCTTGGGAAGCTCCTTCGCAATACGCTTGCGCATCTTCTCCTCACGCAAAAGCTTACCAGGGTCACGGCGTTCGCCCTTCTGACCTCGCATCATCAGTCTGGACGCATCCTGGCTGGACTGTGCCAACTCTTGCTTTTGTGAAGTGAGATCCTTGTACCTTTCAATAAGGGTAAGGATCGGAGCCCATTGTTCACGCAGACGTTCCAGACGGGCCATCTCCCTCTCATGGGCTTCGAGTAACGCATCGGAGTAGACATCTGAGAACGCCGGAGTGAACTCCAGCATCTCATCCTCAGAGAAGTACAGAGCGTCCCAGAGTTCCTGGATTTTGCAGCGGACATCCTCAACGAAAATGTGAAGGTTCTGGCGTTTCAGCTCACTAAGTCTGGCAGCTTCATCCTCAAACTCGTTGATCTGACGGATACCGCAGCCCCGGTTGGCGTTGAGGAAAGTCTTACGTTCCGCTTCGTCAACCCCGAGCATGGCCCACATGTTCTCGACAGAAGTCTTGAGCTCAGCTAGATGCTTCTCACGAGAATTCTTTTCATTAACGAGTTTCTCGTGTCTCGCCATGAGTCTGTGGATATCCTCCTGATGGAGACCCAGCTGTTCTGGCGCATCATGGTAGTACTTGATAATGTTGGCATCTGTCTGAGACTGGGAAATGCCGAGCTCGGCCCACAAGTCTATAATCTGTTCGCAGACAGACTGTACAGTTTGAATGCGACGAGTGTACTCATCGTAGACGCGCGTGAACTCTTGATCCAGCTTGTCTACGTAGGTTGGCGAGACGTCAAAAGTTGGGGGGATCTGGGCATTAGGGCCGCTGGGCAGCAGAGGAATGCTGACAAATGTGGGTTCGAGGTGTGAGGAGTAGGACTCAAGAGCATCGGTCAGTTCTGAGTCTCGGTTAGCTTTCTTCTAAACATGTGGCCTGTTAGATAGTACAAATACTTACTTCTAACCTGTTTCAATCGATCTTCGTACAATCTTCGCACTTGCTGATGTTTCTCGCGAAGCAGCTTGAGGCATCTCGTCAATGGATACGTCACTCTGAGGCCGTCATCCTCGTTTGATCGGTTATGACACCTGCTGTCATCCAAAGATGCCTCCATCTGGCGGATGACAGTTATTGTATGTTGCGCCTCTTCTATGAGCTTCTTCTTTTCTGAGTTGACTTGGTGGATATGGTTGTTGAGGGTGTCAGAAAGAGAGGCAAAGAGCTATGTGCGGAATTTCCCTGGGTTAGCGAGGTATTGAGGCAGTCAAGGGGACGCCATGCGGGGTCGTGTTTACCTCAGTTTCGCGAGCTTCGCGCTCATGGTTAGGCACACCGATTTCGTCAAAGAGACCATGCAGCTGCTCTACAATGGTATTTACTTGGTGTGACAGGTAGCTAGCGTCCATTTTGGCAGTTCGCAACGATAGCGCGTAGTATTATGTATGATATAGAGGGGTGCAGTCGGCAAGCGGTGCAGAAGCAAACTTTGTGTACTCAAGGGTTGGTGATTGCGATCGAAGGATGCAACAACTATAATTCTAATATGGATAATAGAAGCCAAGATAAAGTAAAGAGGGTTTAAATTGTGTAACGTAGTTTCTGAGCTGCTCTTTTCTCGTCGAGATGCTAGTGCTGGTGTAGCAGAAGGTTGAAGATGTCGTGGGATAGAAACTTGAACAAAGGTCAAGGATGTAGTTTTTGTCGTATAGTTCAAATTTCAGATTATTCGCCAAGGAGTGTGAGAAGCGAAACAGAAAAGCACAAGCGTGAGACAGACAATGAATGGCTACAAAACAACCAGTGCCAGCCGACGATATTTTATGATGTGGAGCTAAACAATGGAAGCGGAGCCGTGTCAGTACACCAAGGAAACCATGGAATAAAGAATTTCAAGTAAATAAAACATGTATGTTGGATGTGACGGGAGCAGGGTGGGATTTTGTCTTCCATGTGCGTCATGTTATCTCTAGGCGCCCAACTCACAATAGCGAAACAACAATACACTTTGGGGCACTTAGAGGCACATTTCGAACGACAACTACCGCCCTTATTGACTCTGATGCAGTTCCTGCCCTCATTCGAGCTCACCAAAAGCCGAATGTAGCTGTTGCTATGGATGGAGGGCATACAAGGAGAGGTAGTTACCCGTTTAGTTGGCCACGAGGCGAACCTCTGGCTGACACGCCGTACAGTGTTCTGATTGAGATATCCGTGCAAAAATCCGTAGATATTGGTTGAACATGGAAACTTTAGGAAAGCTTAAGTGCACAGGCCGAACGGAAACTTGGATGAGCGGGGTTCAAATTGATGCAGAAAAAAAAATAAAGAGTGGTGGTTAAGAAGCCAGGTTCGTCAATAAGAAGACAGGGAGCTGTCGAAGCGATCTGACTCGACAAGCCGTAAAGTGAAGAGGGGTTGTGTTGAATGAACCTGCAGATGCAGCTTGACAAGCTGGATACTACTTGGAGGGGCGTTCGTGACGTCGCTGTGTCGTTGACGCAGCTGTTTGTGATATCGTGATTATTGGAAGGAACACAAAGTAAACAAATAACCAATCTGGGATCGAGGTACAAGACACAGCAGATCGAAGCTTGGTGGAAAGAGAAAAGAATGGCAGAAAAAAAAATAAGACGTGAAATGAATAAAGGGCAATAAAATTACAGGTGTAAAAAAAGTACACTACTACTAAAGTACACACCAGATGGAAGCTTAGAGATAAAGAACGTCTTATTGATATCAATCAACAGTAAAATGGAGTAACGAGTGTGAGAAAAAAAAACTGACAGTCAGTCTGACGTTTGACGCTGCGTAACCATCACTAGACACAGACAAAGCTAAATGGTCAAGAACAATTTCAACTAAAAGACCAACGGCTCCATCGATTGTTCTTTAAGCTCTTTTTGAATTCGCCATCAGCTAGGTTTGGTTGGTTGATCTTTTTTCATCAAAAGATAGTTCTTAGCGTTGACCTGGCAACCTTTATCATCAGCCACGAGATCGTGACGAGGGTATAGAATATACCAGGATATGAGTTGCAGTTCGCAAATTCATCTTGTTTCAGACAAATCCTTGCTTTCACTTTGGTAGCAGAATGGCAGATTATATAGGGTTACTCTTAGCAGCCCTAACCTATTCCTTTGACAGAGCTCCATGGTAAAAGTTAGGGTTATCTCAATGTAAATATTGACATTGACATCCGTGAGCTTTCGATCTGTAACTGCAGCATGTGATTGAAAAGAATCTATTGTTGGGAACGTGATGAAGCTATAGATAATGGCAGTGTATGTTTAGATGTAAGAAGTTCAAATAATCTGTCTGTATGTTTAATTTTACTCAGATAACAATCTTGTAATCACTTTCAATAAATGCCGTGGAATTAGACTGATTGGGCTGTTTGAGGAAGGAGCGGCGAGGCGTGAAAAAGGAATAATGGGTTAGATCTAGAGCTGGAACTATCGTGACCTATAAATTTTCAGTCCACTAAAACCCACCCCCAATTATCAAAGAATTCCATAACAACGCTAGCTTCATCGATTCTTGTTTATTTGTTTGGTTGTTTATCATCAAATTCATCACATATCGGTAATCTACATACGGCGCATCTTGTTCCACCCCGACCCCATCTGTCTGTCAAACTGTCCTTCTCACCACAGCATTGGCCAGTGATCATCAACCTACCTGCGATCTCTAAGCGAAAGACCTGCCTCAACCCTCCACTTCGCCCGCTTGGTCCACGCTCGCCTTCTTGCATGGCTATTTATAAGCTGCTTGATATCGATAGAGGCTGAATCGCCGTGCCGTGCCCCTGACATCCCCGCATACTGCTCTCCCCTCATTAAATTTACAGTAGGTCTAGGCTATCCCTCATCCCCTGCCCAGACCACATCAGGAACTACGAAGCTTGTTTCAACTAAGCTCATCCAACCCCGACGAGCCAATAGAGACAGTCGGTAAGACTTGGACTCTGATCCATCTTTCGGTGTGCCAGCACCAAGATCCTGAACCCAAGCTGTTCTTGTCCCGCACCTTGAAGACCGAATCCACAACATCCACTTGTTGTCCAAGGGAGTCTTTGTTGCTTGATCCCATCTCCATCTGATTTTCTCTTTTGGCGACCAAGTCCCAGTTTTGTTCTTATCTTGATTTTTTTTTTCGTCTGGGCTTCTTGCTCTGCGAAAGCCCCACCAGCAGGATATCGTGGCCTGACATCATTGTTAACTAGCACGCACTTTTTTCGAACAGACACATTGTCGGCCTTCCCCTCATTTTGGCCCATCGGCTTGGTTTCCGTTGCAACGGTTGTTTGCGGTTCCTGGTTACCGACTGCAGTACTCCCATCCACATTCATTACCTACAGTCTTTTTGTTGATGAGGTGTTGTTTCTTTTTTTTTTTGCATTTTGGTGACGACTACTAAAGAAAAAACCGGACTGTGCATTGTCTCGTGCTTGTCCACGACATTCTCTCCATCGAAGGTCAATTTTGTCTCTTAATACGACACTACTCCTCGTCAATTCAGAACATTTGATTTAGCTTCTTCATCTACCATCTTATCCCATTAGGCGGAAGAACTACATTCCAGACGTCTTTACATTCATATTACACAGTATTTCTCGACCGTGGGGGTCTCACGCGAACCAGAAAACAAGGCGAACCTGACCATCCCTTTCGATATTTGTCCTATTGTACCCGATAGCACCAACTTCCCGGCACATATCGGATCGGTCAGCAACTTCACCGTAAGCTTTAACCCCTGACAATGGTCCGCGTCACCGAGGACATCGTCCTCCCATCCGAAAGCGTAACACTCTACCACTGTCGTGATCCGCTCCTCGGTGATCATCCGGTTCTAGTCTTCCACGGCCCTTCGACAACGGCCAATTACACTCATAATAGCTCTAGAGTGCAGGTGCATGTCTTTACTGCTGCCGGGTTCCAATCTTTCCATCGCTTAACAATTTCGCCAAACTCACCGTTTTACGCTGTCGTCGACCATCTTCCTCGGGAATTTCAGGGTGATGAGGTCTACCGTGGGTTGGCCTTTGGCCTTTTCAAGTATTTCACGGAGCTTCCCGACACAGTCAAGAACCACCTACGAGCACAGTACGGAACCGGTCGGTCTAAGCGCCCACCGACCTCTACACATTTGTTTGGCGAGCAGCACGCGGCAGACCTGGCCAAGGAGCTTACCGAGAGTAACAACACCGCCAATGTCGTTAAGGGCTTACAGACGGCCTTGCAAACCCAACACATCTCCAATGTTGACCTAGACTTCGTGCTGCCACCTGGATCTATTGTGCCATTACAGAACGAGGACTACGAAGATTATCCTGATGATGAAGACGACATTTTGGATCCATCTCTCCGGCAGTACGGCGGGTATACGCCACTTGTCCGACTGCTTGGAGAGCCGGTTTTCCTACCAACGTCACGACTGAGAAGAGCGCCTTCGAAACCGACCTCATTAAACCGGAGTAAATCATTCAACAAGGACCAGAAGATGGAATTGCGTATGAAGCTTCAAGAACTAGTCGACACCGAAGAACGTTATGTCAAAAAGGTCCATGAGCTCGTGCACAATATTGCTGCCGACTTCCACAAGGCGGCTAAGAACAAGACATCTGATAGTCAAAGTCCGTCTATAGAAGAGGTTAACAGGCTATTCCCGGCGTCTTTAGATGTTATCTTGACCCTCAACAATGAGTTCTTCCAGGAGCTTCGCCGAATAATGGATGAGTCTGAGGAGGAAGCTTTGGCAGATATGGAGCATTCAACGGCTACTACGATGGGGTCAAAGTTAGGTGCCGGCATCCGGTCCAAAGACCCAAGTGGAACTTTGGCTGTGGCACGTCTCTTCTTGGATTGGTTCCCCAAGTTTACTGACAGTTATCAAGACTACATCCGGGCCAGTCAGCACTTCCCTCAACTTATCAACATTTTCATGGAAAAGCAATCTACGTTCAAGAACCGTGTGGCCCAGACTGGCGAGCAGACGATCCGCTCATCCCTTATAGAGCCTGTGCAGCGCCTGCCTCGTTACAGTCTGCTGATTGATCAGATTGTCACCTGCCTCCCAATCACACACCCAGCTCTTCAGCCCATGTTGAGAGCCAGAGACATCATCACCAATATCTGCTCCATGGATGACCCCATTCCAGATAAGCCCCAGCTTGCTAGTCGCTTGCGGAACATGGTTGAGTCTTGGCCGGAGAATCTCATTCCTCAAGGCCGGATCATCATGGCGGCTGATTTTATTGAGGTTCCGGAGCCCATTTCTACAGCCCAGATGAGCCAATCAGATAAAACTGGAATGTTCCTGGTGTTTGCTGACTGTGTAGTGATTGTGAAGAAGCAGATGTACAACCTCACTGGTCGAGACTTTATGCGCGAGCTTGAGAAGCCTTCGGCGGCTGGCCTGATGGCCTCTATGACTAAGGCTGCCGGTGGAACAGCAACCTACGATTTGATTTTCCAAGGATGGCATGATCTGGCAGATGTCCGCTTTACCGAATCAGCCGATGGCCAGTTAGTGTGGATGACGTCTGTCGGCTATCTCAAGGGTCTCGGGCCTGATGGGACCTCTACTGCGCCAAACTCTCGCTGCTTCAAGCTGCAAGAAACCTTTGAGGGCAAAGCCACGCGATGGACTGAAGACATTGCCAAGGCAAGAGTGGAGGGCAGATTCAGTGAAGCTGAGCGCGAGGACCAGCAGTGGACGATACGGTCGGTACGCATGCCTGATAGCAACCTCGGCTTGTTTGCGGCTGTCTTCCAGGAAGGAGCAGACTATCTGATCGAGGGCCGAAAAGAACCTGCTCCGATCCGTGTAGTGGTAGATCATGAACGCGGAACGAAGGGTGCACCTCTGGGGCACTATGGCGTAGAGATTGTGGTCAATGTCAGGGCAAATGACTTGCGGCGGGTTTCCATAAATGCCTCTGGTCTTAGTGGGAAGACGTACCATGACGAAGTTGCACTCGAGGACTTTTTGCCGACATTATCACGAAGAGGTAAGGAATAATGAGTCTGTTATGTGACCATCGTGGAATGTCGTCTAACACACTGCTACGTAGTGATCCAACTCATGAGCTCACAGTTCAATGTATGGAACTCTAGTCTGGTGCCTGCAATGGTATCGTACTACATCAAGGTTATGAAGAGTCTGAATCTGGTGGGGACTCGCGAAAAGAGTCGGTCCTTTCTCGCCACTTCGCCAGTAAAATTACTCTCCAACATTTGGAACGGGACCCTTAGCTCGGCTCCCGACCAACCCCAACAAAACAAGCATGCTCGGACACCCGTCTCAGCTGTTTTCCCGCAGGGCTCTGTCCCGTCATTACCAGTAACCAAGGAGCTGAAGCGGTCTGGAAGTCAACACTCCATCTTTGGTTCCATTCGTGGCCGCGATAGGGTGCCCTTGGATGATGCCAAACCTGAGAATCCGCTGGTGCGTCTCGAGGCTACCTTTACCGGGTACGTGGCAGCGTTGCAGCAGCGTCGCGGCAACATTCTGGGCCGTGCCGTCATGAACCGTGGCAATGTGGACGAACTGGTAGTAAACGATTTGTACAACCGGCTGATTGAGACGCCATTTGACATTGAGTACTCTAATAATCTGGGCGCAGATGTCATCTTGGTGGCCTTTGAGAAGTTCCTGCGCATTGCGTGGACAGAACAGATGGGCCCAGTGATGACGATTAGGAATCTGGAGAAGCTGCAGGCCCGTCTGAACCGGCACGTGCCGGGAGACTTTGCCGACTTTGTTAACTTTTTATTCAAGGAGATGGCGCCGCAGAACCGGCGAGCTTTTAGTACACTCATCAAGCTGCTGGCGGACCTTCTCGGGGCGTGTGGCAATGACTCGGATCGCGGAGCTCTGACTCTTGCGTTTGCAGAGCTCTTGGTGCCTTATCAAGACGCACCAAACTACATGAACCTGCTTGATCAGCTGGTTGAAGATTGCGATCGTATCTTTGACGAGTCGGGCAATGTCGGAGGCGGTGGCGCCCAGAACGCGATGCTGCTCTTGGCGAATGCTGACAAGATCTACGATACCATCAGCGGTGGTACGTTGAGGGGGCTGAAGTCGCACACCGGCTCTTTTGCTTCCAACGCCTCATCTTCAGTACGTGGACGTCTGGACCGTCTGCTGCGGCAGAACAGCAAGGACTCCACGTACTCAGAGCGTTCGGTGTGGCGTAGTCTGAGTAAGCACGGCAGATCGACGACGGATTTATCACAGAGCAATTCGACTAGTTCTCGGGGGAGTAGGACTCGCTCAGTGGACTTTTCGCAGGCGAATCAGACTAGATGTCGGCGTCCCTTGTCTCGTGATCGACCGCCCGTGGCCGGAGCGTTTGAGGAGTACTCGTATATGTCTTCGCGGCCGCCTAGTACTCACCGCCCTGAACCACCTACGGGGCTCGAAACAATCGGCGAACCGCCAGTTAGGTCCGGTGATACGGGCACCGTTAAGAAGCGTAAGAAGAGACGGAGCTCGTTGTCAGATCTGCGCAGCCTGATGGCTACTGCCAACATTGAAGACGAGTCCGAAACTAGCATCGTCGGACCGGATGGAGAGAGTGAGATTCAGCCAGCGCAGGCTCAAGCCCAGATTATCACGTCGTACTCATCGGAGACTATTAAACAGACGACGATCACGATTCCACCTGAGCGCTTTGCCACCGCCAGGGCTCACTCACCGTCACGGATTCCCATTAGCCCGACATCGACGTCGGCCATTATCCACCAGAACGTGCGGTCGCCACGGCTCAAGGAGAACATTGCCAACAGTGACCTCTTTGCACCACCAGGAGGCAAGCTGTTGCCGTCTATGTCGGGGTCAAACTCGCCGTCGCGGACTAACTCGGTCGCATCGCAGAACTCCCAGGCTACAGACCGCGAGGATAGCCGCATGCCCCAACGGACCCACTCCAAGGGATTTTTAGTTTCTAACATTCCGACGTTGCGACCCAAGAGCGAGATCCGCCCCAACAGTCCAACCCGTGCCACCGGTCAAAGACTCCGGCTACAGTCACCACAGCGGTTGCGTGAGCGCATGCAGAATGAGAAGCAAGCAGCGGCCGAGGTCGATGCGTCTCTCAAGTCGGAGCTTTCCCGCATCACCGAAGATATGGCACGCGTTGGCAACTCTGCTGTTGGCGGTGGCCGCCACAACACTCCCGAGCTCCGGCGCTTGGCTGCTGCCGTCCGTAACTTGGAGGAGCAGGTGCCGAATGCAGTGCGAGAGGTTAGTGAGCGGCACGAGAACCTTCAACGCGACATGGACATGACGATGAAGGCCCACGAGGCCAAGGTGCGGGAGATTGACATGTTGTACCAGAAGACGGCACTAGAGAACAAGGTGTTGTATGACCGGTTCAACGCGGAGCTGGTCAAGATTGTCAAGGCAGTCAAGGGCAAAGGCAGAGAGGACAAAGAGGAGTTGCTCAACATGATGACGGAGCAGGGCGAGGAGGTCACCAAACTAAAGAAGGAGAACCTAAAGCTCAAGCGGGAGATTGCGAGTTTGAGAGCGGCGGTCAAGGGGCTGAATATTGAGGTGCCGAACATGAATCCGCCGGCGCCCGCGTCTGTTAGTGGCTCGGTAGCGGGATCGGTGGCGGGGTCGACCCATGGGGAAAGGTGAAAAGGGAGCGGATGAGTGTGTATTGATATGTAATGATGATAGAGATAATCGATTAATGAGCTAGACTAATAGGCATCTTGGTATTGGCAAAGTCTATGAGTGTGACAGAAGTAAACTACGAGGCTTTCTCAAGCCAACTTTCGAAGAAGAGGGGGCCGGCGGCGGAGCGGAGGGGACGGATGATACCGGAGGGTCCAGTGGTGAGTGTATATTCTTCTGCCGGTATCCATGGTTGCGGGTGCTATAAACCATTAGAATCGTCGCTACTAACCGCAGAATACCTTGTCTGTGACATACCTTTCTAACACTCCCTTCCTCCCTTACCTCCATCATCAAACTAAACGTGCTACTCGCAGGCACCTTTTCTAGCCGGTCAGCCCCGTTGGAGAGGCGGGCGAGGACAGAGCGAAAGGCTTCGGTGACGTTGGGCCAGGGGAAGGGGGGAAGCGTTTCGTCGGAAATGGAGGGGACGGAGGGGGTGGAATGAACGGATGAATCAGGGAAGCGGGGGAGGAAGGGAGTGGAGAAGTGCCAACATTCGAGGGTTGAGGGGGTGGAGGGGGGTGTTTCAGAGTGGATTTGGGGGGTTTGTCTTTTGAAGATGACGCGGCAGGTTGGGGAGCTGGAGCTGGAACTGGACATTCCCAATCCGTAACTGCCGGGTAACCGCCGCCACGGCGTCGCGGACTCACGATATGACGACAGGGTGCCGAGATCGGTAGACAATGGTAGCAAAGGTGCGGACGGGCTGGAAGATGGTGGCGGAGGCGGAGGAGGGTGTGGGGGTGATAGTGAGGAAGTCGGTGTAGGTAGTTAGGAGGATTTCGACGTGGGAGGGGGGGATGGAGGTTGTGGGGAGGTCGTTAGCGGGTATTCTTAAGGGTTAGGGAGAGATTGAATACCGAGTTCGGAGTTGAAGGTTAATTGGAAAGGGTTTATAGTTAGGGATTATATTGGAATTGGTGTGTAGGCAGCAGCGGCAGTAACCCTAACTAAGAGGTGGCTAGGCATCCTAGTATAACATTATGAGCAGTTTGGAGATGGCAATATGTTTGTTCAAGGCAAACTTATTGATTTGTCTTTGTCAATCTTTACCTCATTTCACCTTTTTCTTTTTTCATCACCAAATTGTAACTTTACTTTCTGAAAATCACTATAGACACACGACATGCCGATTTTAATGACAGATGCAGTCGTCAAGGCCGCCAGCGACTCGAACCCGCTGGAGGACCAACTCAAGACGGCGCAGGACCTTCTCTACCTCCTCGCCCACGCCGTCGCCACCGAGTCTGGTCTTTCCCTGACATCTATTTCCAAAGCAAAGTCGACAGGTACGATGATATTTTTTCATCGAATGCACCAAGGATTAGACATTTCTTACTAACAGGCTTAATGTAGACCCCGCCATCCAATCGCAGGCGCCGAAGCTGCCTGAGTTCTGGGATACGGAAAGCCGAAGGGAGGCTGTATATGATGACAATATTTTGATCAAAGTTGACCAGGTTGATGAGACTGTTCATATTTCGGGTCGTATGATCAGCGAGGGGGGCAGTAGCGGGAGTGTCCAGACAGTGTCGATTGACGTCGAGGACCTAGAGAAGAAGCTGCCCACAGGCCCGAGGGATGATGGCATCCGCAAAGTCCTCAGCCCCAGCCATCTGGAAGAAATCATCAAGAAAATCCACAACAACGTCATCTTCCCCCTCGGCCCGTCTGATTCTAAACTAGAGACCGCCGCAGAACCCACCGGGCCCTATCGCCTGCAAGAATCCTCAACTCACACCGAGCCACTCCAGAACCCTCACCGCAACGACCCCCTCCATCCCTACCCCGTCACGGAGCTCACCCTAGTAGACCCGCCTGCTGCCGCCCGCGCGCAACCCTTCCCTTCCTCCGATATGCAGCCCTCCCGCTTCGACGACGAGCACGAAATCAACACGCCGTTGCGGCCCCTGGGTGTCCCGGGTAGTGGTCTCCGGGGAGACCCGACGGGCGGCCGGGGATTAGGCTTGGGTCATGATGATGTAAATCCGCCGGGCTTGGGGCCGGATGATCCGTTGAGGGCATCATTTACGCCGGGGAGGGATAGAAGAGGGGGGGTGTATCCGTCGTTTGGAGAGTTTGTGAGGGAGTTTGAAGATGGGGATAGGGATGGTGGGTTGGGGCCGGGGGTGCCGGGGGCAAGGTGGGATCCGGTGGGGCCGGGGCTGGGGATGGGGATGGGAGGTGGAAGGGGGCGGAGGGGGAATGGAGGGAACGGGGGGTTTAGGGGTGGTAGTGATGGGTATGGCGGTGGGAGTGGATTCGGTGGAGGATTCGGTGGAGGATTCGGAGGTGGCATCATTTGAGTGGAGTCACGGGATATTGATTACAAGGAAAACTAAGTTGAGATTAGGGCATCTATCTATATGAACAGAATCTGCATTGCAGAGAGAAAACCAGAGAATTAAGATAATAAACAAAAAGGATATCTAAAACAACAATAAACATGATTCACGGCCGTAACATGTGTGTATATATAGAAAAATAAAAACACAAAGCATGCTATCAGAAACCAACCTCACATCTCGCTCACAATTTTTTCCCTTCGTCGGCAGTCTTGACTTCCTCTTGCTCTGTCGAGCTCGTGCTCCCGTCCCCACCCCTCCTCCGGTCCCGGATATACAGAGACAAAAACACCAAGCACACCACAATCCCCGACGCCGCCAAGCCAATGCCCATGTACAAAGCCGCATGGTAACCCTTGAGTAACCCGGGCTTTGTCTTGCCGCCCTCGTCATAGTGCACCTCGACGGTGCCGGCGTATCCGACGCCAAGAGAGATACCGTAGTTGACGACAGTGTTGACTAGCGAGGCGCCGACTCCCTGGTGGCGGCGGGAGACGGAATTGGAGAGGATGAGGGTGGCGGCAGGGAAGGACATGTCCATGCCGAAAGGGATAATAAGCATGGAGACAAAAATTTGCCCCCAGTAGACCTGGTCCATGGGCACGGTGGCGACGAGGACGGTGCCAGTCATGAAGGCGCAGAGGGCCCCTGTCATGACGGCGGGCGGCGGCACCTTGAGGGGGCCGAGGCAGAGGCCGGTGACGATGGCAGCGATGATGCCGGTGGGGACCACAGGGATCATGTAAACGGTGGCCATGAGCGGGGTGAGCCCGCGGATATTCTCGAGGAGCTGGATGAGGTAGAGGGACCAGATGCCGAAAGTACCCCAGCCGAACATGATGGTGGTAAGGACGAAGATGACGTTGCGGTTGGTCATGACGTCGAGGGGGACAAGAGGGGCGGTCGAGTGGTGGGTTTCGAGGCGGACGAAGCAGATAAAAAGCAGGAAGCCGAGGATAAGGGGAACGAGGACTTCGGCGGTGCCCCAGCCGACAATAGGCGCTTGGTTCCAGGCAAAGTTGAAAAGGATGAGAGCGGTGATGCCGACGGTGGCGGGGACGAGGTCAAGGTCTTTGACAGCGGAGCGCCAGGTGGGGATGCGGTGGTGGGAGGACGGCGTGGCGGGGATGATGATGGCGGCAAGGAGCGTAAGGCTGAAGAGGGCGATAGCGAAGGAGTAAAATGTCCACTGCCACGAAGCTTTTTCGAGGAACATGCCGGCGAAGAGGGCGGCAATGATGGCGCCGGTGGGCGCGCTGGCGCCGAAGAAGGCAAAGGCCATGGCCTTACGGTGGCCGGGCGGGTACGCACTGCCAAGGAGGGCGAGGGCATTGGGCAGGCACAGGGCAGGGCCCATGCCTTGGAAGACTCGGCAGAAAACAAAAAGGACAAAGTTGGAGTAGGAGGAGAGGCCAGCGATGAGGGTCCAGAGGGTGAACCAGGAGAGGCCGATGAGGACGAGGGTACGGTGGCCAAAGACATCGCCAAGGCGGCCGGAGAGGAGGATAAAAGTGCCAACAGTGAGGGAGTAGCCGGCGACGAGCCAGGAGAGGTTGCCGGGGGTGGTGATATTGAAGTGGGAGCCGATGGGTTTGAGTTGGACGAGAGTGTTCATGAAGGCGGCTTCTGCGGTAGGGATTAGTAGGAGGCTACGGAAGAACAGGCGAAACAAGAAATTTACGAGTGCAGAATTGCGTTAAGCAGCATATTGTGACAAAGAAGAATCTCCGCAGCCGCGACATGGAGTCGGCGAGCCAGATAGAGCCAGAGTTGGTGGTCACACGGGCCATTTCGGCGTCAGTGTTGAGATCGGCATCGGCACCGGGGGCAATGTTGGTCGCGACATCGGTGGCAGAGGATGATGAAGACGATGAAGGGGGAATTGGTAGGGTGGGCTTTTCGGAGGGGAGGGCAGCAGTGGGGGAGTTATCGGGTGGGGGTTGTTGAGCGTTGGTGATGGTGTCGGAGGGCATGTTGGTGATGATGATGTGAGTTGTGGGTGAGAAGGGAGACAGGAATGGATACTTTGTAGAGGGAAGGTGGGTTCGATGCCAGTTGATGGCTGAAAGAAGAAAGAAGTGAAAAACTCTGATTCTAAATACAACGTTGCCTTATCAATCAGGAATTAACGGTGATTACCGCAACGGCATCAACATGTAGAAACAAGACAAGAAAAAAAAAGTATCATCGATGGTGGCGACTAATTCAATTTAAACCAACTAATTCACGTTTGTGAACAAGATAAAAAAACTCATGATTTATCGATCCTTTAGAAAATCTCACTTTATTTCCCCGAATCGGTGGCATAGACATACAAAAAGGGTAAAAGAACTAAAAAAAAAGAAAGAAGGATTCCCAGATTCCAGGCACTCAACAGCTTTTAGAACGGAAAGGGAAAGAAAACGAAAAAGAAGGACCGGGCTGATTAATATCTGAATAAAGATTATGGAGCATGAGCAAGTAAGTACCGAGCATCCCCAATTCGGGATTTTTTTAACTACATAGTAAATATCCAACACTAAACTTCTCTGTTTCCTTTAAACTCATCATGTATTATCTCTGTATTGACTATCTTTCGTCACAATCTCATAATGTGGCAAGTCAACCTCTCACGAAACAGACTCAGTCCATCTGCCGACGACTTCGCTGTGATTCCGCGCAATTGCCTGGTTTCTAATGGGAAGGATTTTTGTCGCTGGCGGGAAGGCGGTAAGTAAACAAGAGGGTTGTCGGAAGCATAAATGCGGAGGATTCCACAGAGAAAGGAGAATTTGATATCGCGACAAGAATATCACAAAAAAGATGATGCTATTCACATTCAGACTCAAATTTTAGTTTGTAGATTGTCTCCTCGTCATTCAGGTTTCCACGTTTTGATCGTTTTCCCTTCATGGATGACATTGACATCACCACCACATCTACATCACAGCACAGGCACCGACATCAGCAAATACCACACAAACATTGCTCACCCTCTCTCTTCTTCAGAAAACTAAATCCTAAATCTACACATCGTCACTGATTTTTTGTCTGCTTTCTGTCATCATAATGTCGATTAGCTGCCGTACATCCGACGCTGATTCTCTGTCTGTCTGTCCGTGTCACCCCTGGATCTAGTCTGGCCTTGACCTGGCCTGGCTTGCTTATTCAGCCTTTGGGAAGATTTTTTTTTAGAGGGTATGATTTTGTCTTTGCGACATAAATAGGTGGGAAGATGAAGGATATTTATTGTCTGATTTGGCAGAGACGGGACATGCCCTAGATGTCAAAACTGAGGAAACGGTACCCATATCTCGACGTTGGGTAATATTTCACAGAGAGTCGGTTTTGTATTTGCAGCCAGTATCCACACTCTCAGTTACATATTCTTCTTCTTTAGTACCTATTGTATCATTGCCTTCTTCTTTATCTTCTGTACCTTCTACTCACGATCCACACGCCCGTGTCGGATGCATAACCACGAAAGCCCCACCCTGATAGCATCCACCCCTGTGACGTCTCTCCCAAAGCTAAATATATAAATAAATTTATCTATTTCCAAGTGTAAGCCGTATGTTAGCCAGACCGAAAGATACGGGATGCGGAAAATTAAGTGTGTATTGTATTCGGAGTCATCCGACCAGCCGCATCTCACTGGCTGTGGTCAGCACCATAGATATAGACCGATATTCAATGCACATATCAACTGTTTTTATCATCACTACTCATCTAAAATACTCTGAAAATTACCTGGCTTGCTTCACTGCAGAATTCCGGACTGTACCTAGACACCTTTCTCTGACAACTGCGTCTCCGATATTCTGTATTTCCACACTTACTTTATTTACCTTTCGGAAACAAGCACGAAGAAAAAAGACAGATACAGGCCATAATTCAAGCAAGGATTCCGGTAGCAACGGCTGGACAAGGAAGGTTGGCTTCCGTATAAATCAATTAGATCTGTGGTCCCGACAGAGTTTATCAGCATTTACCCGCTTTCAACGTATGTATATACATCAATATATATAAATATGCTACAAAGAATATATCGAATATATACATCTCATCCATTCTGTCACGTTTGCCCGCCCATGCATGTGGCAGAGGCGGAACCGACCCCAACAAATCATCGCCATCGGATGGGACCCTTTATCCCACGCAAGCGATCGCAGCTAGCGTTGACTAAGCAGGAAAAAGGAATAACCTCGCGCGCGGGCAGAAAACTGGGAAGAGAAAGATATCTATTTATGATATCGGCTTGATATCAATCTTGCAATCGGATTTCCTTGCACGGCATCGCAATCGCATATTGTTGGCCAATAGTGTGCTTTCGTTGTCTTGATATATGGTAGGCCAAATCATTTTGTTTCTTTTCTTTTCCTCCGCGTTGGTAACTCACGTACATAGCTGCCAAGTCCAACGTCCAGGGCCTGCACGAGATCTTGCAAAGTGTTTGTGTGCTATCGCCAGCACCTCAATGCCCAAGCTGGTCTAGATATGAATAAATATATTTAGATTCAAAAGTTATTTATGTTAACGCTCAGAATACCCTTTTTTTTTACTACGGGTTGCCTAATTGGGATATCTTTCTATCTGAGTAAGGTTTATGTAAGCTGCAGCAACAGATGACGATGCAGGATGGAGAACATAAAGGGGTCGTTTCTTTTCATTTTTTTTTTCTGCTTCATGGCCATCTTACAAAAAAGTTTTCCAAATTTGAACAACCTGTCATGCAAGTCAAAAAGTAAAACATAACTGATAGACAGCCAACACTTGACACCGCGTGGTGTAACCCTACCACTCACTCATTCACTATCTATTTGCCATCAGTCCTACAAGGGCCCATCATGAAACAGACACCGACACCATCAAGATTCACCAAGATTTAATTAGTCACCTCTAGCCTCTCACTATTGGCTTATCAGATCAAGATGATCTACACAGGAGGCCTTGTTTCAAACTATCGACACTAGCAGGAAATCTCCACGGAGGACATTTACCAAAAAATAATCTTTATTTGCCAAGAAACTACTGCTATCCAAATCCAATAATAATAATAATAATAATAATAAGGATCCACCATCAATCAATACCTGCGTGGCCTCATGGCGTAGCAAACATCAATTGTTTGTCGGCCATTCGCCTATTATGTATACGGCATCTCAGCTGCCGTAGAATCAGGGTCGGAGATAGTGGATCCACATTTTAGACCGGTAGAAAAATGGGGCCCGGGGTTATGTATCAGCAAAGGGGGAGTGTGTTGAGTGAGCAATAGGCAATGGTAAGACGACGCCTCAATGAATGATGTTATTTGATTTTGGAAAGAAAAGGAAGAATCAATGTTATTGAATATATACTAGGACGGAACGGGAGAACAAAGGAACAATTACCATTATTCACGCACGGACAGCCTCCCTTCTTCCTTTCCTCCTAATATTCACCAATACTGCCATCGGTCCATCCACGCCCAATAACAACCCGAATATAGCCATCAATCTTTTGTCTTGATGCAACTAAAACCATCCCATCAAGCATTCGCTTGCGATGCAGTATGCATGCATGTCAACAGTGGGTATATTTGTCTAGTTGTGTATAGGTTGATTAATACAGAGATAGAGGATAGGATTCAGATGGGTGCCTGGGTTTTGAGGGGTTGTTAGTGTCTGAGGATGAAGATATAAAGACATGTGGAACTTGCAAAAGTCGAGTGTCTTGAGAATAAGGCAATATTTAAGGCTTTTGGTTTGCCCAGCGAAGTGGTGGAATACTAGGTTCTAATGTGTGTAGTGAGTGGTCAATCAAATTCACAATCTCTAAATGCTATGATAGCTTCTCCTAACCCGCAAGACATTATCTATAACAACTAGGAACAGAAGATAAGATTGATGATTCATATAAAAATAGTAACTTCATCTTTTCCTTACACCAAAATCATCTCACACAAACCACGGCGAAATATTATCCCCCTCAATTACCCCCCACGGCACCTCCTCCCCACCATCCCCCCTCAAATCCATCCGATTCCAAACCCCCTCTACCAACCCCCTCATCACCAGCAAATTCCCAATCTGCCTCGTTTCCCCCATCCCATCCAAAATTTCCAAAATTTGTATCCGTTTCTCGTCATCCGCAGCTTCACAGGCGACGATGAACAGAGGCCACGGGCTGGTACATTGTTCAAGGGACTCGAGAGTTGCAAGGGCTTGGTCCAGGAGGACAGAGCAGTATTCAGTATCAGATATTGGAATATGCGCAGTAGATGGGGATATTGTGGTTGTGGCAGTTACTAGGGGCGTAGAAAAGGTGGAAGATGAGTTGGGGAGCGGAGCTGCCCGGACTAGGTATAGGAGGGCGGCCAGCCGGTAGAATTCAGAAGTGGCGAGTATTTGTGATTGACGCTTTGGCTTCATAGCTATTTCGATCGGATCGATAGTCTGGACGGTCGTCGTGAGGATATCTTGAATTTCCATGCGGCGGGAAACAAGTTCCGGTGGGGGTAATGGCGAGTGTTTGCGGAGGAGGTTCACTTTGTGGATGCATTCGAGCACAGCGAAGGAGCAGCCAAGGGGTCCAAGGATCTGCGGATTGTCAGATTTGGTGGGCTTGGATTGAGAGGGAGGAAAGAAGAGAAACGTACGACTTGGTTGTCGATGTCGGAGGTGAAGGGAATGACAGATTCGGGGGTGAAGCGAGGCTGGGTGAAGCAGCCGAGGATATCATGATACAGAAACCAACACCACAAGAAGCTTGACAACGGCGTATTCCAGCTTCGCCGCCGTAAGACTGATCGGGCGCCGTGGATATGGATATGCCACTGACCCTCTCTCTCATCAAAGACCTGAGTTTCCTATTATTAGCGGCCTATAGCCATCACAATCTAACTATATTTCCCGTAAACTCACATTGTAAACACACATCATCATTACTGCTGCCAACTGCACATCGCTCCTTGCTGTCCCGCTCGCCAGTGCTGCAGATATATTCCTGATGGCTGCCGTCTTCATCGGCAACGCGACCTCCTCCCCGTGCTTGTGAATGGCCGCAACGGCCATCATAGCATGTCTCAACGCTGACGACGCAAAATCGCTACCGGATAGTGCCATGGGTAAGAGATCCTGCTTGAAGCCATTCCGTGCTTGTGTTGTGGATATCAATGTAGCTATGATGTCGTGGTCTGCCATGTCTCGTTGTTAGTATCTTTGTCTTGATCCTATGATACTCTAACTTACAATACGTCAGGAGCATATTCTTGTCCCCATTCATCTCCCCAAAATGCGCATAGGTCCTTGCCCTCTCCACTCTCCCCAACGATCTTCTTACCAACATTTTTCCTGCGTTGGCGTCTTCTTCTTCTTCTTGTTGTTTCTCTCCACCGCATTTCCTCCGGCCCCATCCCGCTTTCTCCACCGCTTCTACATCCTCCACCATCGCATTCACAAACCGCCTCCTCCGATCTGGCAACTCGATGAAAAACTGCCCTCTATCCGGCTTCGGCAGACCCTTTCGCCGCCCATCAGGGTGGTCTTCGGGCCACGCAAGGCGCACGCCGTACCCGAGGCATGCCCGGTTGGTGCGGAGGCAGTTAGCGCAGTGGGGGAGGGTTCGGTCGCAGCCAATTTTGCGGGCTGGGAGGTTATGGTGTTAGTTGTGGGGGTTTATAGTTGAATAGGGTTTTGGCAGAGGGTGTAGTGAGGGTTTACATTTGCAGGTCCAGCAGCTGTGAGGGGCGTGTTTGGGGGGTTTTGTTGGTAGTGATGGCGAGGGGCCCGGAGTTGGGCGGTGAGGGATGGATGAACGGGGTGGCATTGGGTAAGTCAGCAGATGTGATGCCGTATATCTTGATATCAGGCCATGTGAGTGAGTTGAAGATTTTGATGTCCTAGAAACAAGGCAACAAGAATAGACAGAGTTATAACGCTCGCTTCTATGTGATTGCTCATATACACTTGGGGCAGAATTGCCGTATCATAGACCGCCTTTTCCCGGCAGGAACCAATGTCGCATTCAGAGCATCAATTCAACCAATTTATACACACACACATGCATATATGACATGTACATATGTGTATAGAAAGGAGTCAAATACAGTGTCATATCTAAGATTTCGGGAAACCATAAATACTTGGCACATAGATAGTCGCCTAACGATGCTGGCAACACCAAGCCATCTTTGCACTTGTTTCCCAAACACTGAGTTAGAAAACGCTGCTATCTGTTGATGTTAGTACTGATGATTCTGAGCTTGAATTCTGCAAGTGTCTGTTGGCGTTATGAAAGGACATGCATAATTGGATTTGCTATGATTCTTCTATAAGTTTTGTCATGTCTTCCAGGAAATCATGGCCGATTAATGGTAGGGGTTGACAGATTCTTCAGGGTCTGAACAGTCATCAATAGACCCTAGAAACCTTCTAGAATGTCAACAGACCCTGTGGCTGCATGGGCCATGGCCTTCCGGTGAAGGAAATTGACTGAAGTGTTGTCATATATCGGTGAATTTTTTCCTACCAATCATCAAAGAACAGGCCAATTGGAAACCATTAAGTAAACACATTGGGTGCGTAGGTTGTGGTGGGGATGTATGCGTTTGGGAAATGAGGGAATGTGTTTATGATTTGGGGATGCGGTGCATCAAGCAGCAGAGAGAAAGTTGAAGGTACTGGATGACTAAGACATGATCTATATAGATTTAGCTGAGTGAGTAGGCTAGATATGGAATTGATAATGACGGTGCGAGATCAAATTGGTGAGGATGATACTTTTGTCGGAATCAAGTTTCAGGAGTTAAGTAGTTGTCGTGTCACCTGATGATTGTCAATTTGAAAACACATGTGTTGGAAATTCCCCTGATTTCCTATACTATGGGCGGTGTATCGTATAGATTGACTGCGTGTGTATAGACTGTTGGTCCCAAACCACAAACAGCCACCAGTTTATACAAAGAGATTAATGTGTTGATGTTAACCAATGAATTGGAATTGATTATGAGATAGATAGAATTTCATACAGAACATACATCCAAAACAATCCATAATTGGCATACATGTCTATATTCAAAAATCGGGATATTATGCTATTGCATACTCTTCGATGAGTGACTACCAAAATTATCATTCACTTGGAGTCTCATCAATGTGGCATATGTAAAATTCCAATAAGTTCAACAGCTCTTCAATGTCTCATGTATTGCATGGAAAACTAGTTGTACATAAAATTTCTGGTAGAAACATAAAAGAACTATTGACTGACTCCAAATGCCCCCGCTAAACTTCACAAAGTCGCACAACTGAACAGAACCAACCACCAAGCTGCCAACCATATGTGTATCCATCCTCCGTGACAGTTTTCCAAATCCACACCAACAGCACCTGTGCCAAAGTGGCTATATCTCCAATCGGTCTTATTGACTACTAGGGCACTTGCAGATGCAACGGCGCAAGATGCCGTCCTGGAAGACTTACTAAAAAGGCGCCAGGCGTAGGTACTTAGCCACATCCAGTGAGACATTACGACTGTATATATACACTGGTATTAATATGTGTAGATTTGTCTTGTTTCATTTACCTTGTATTCTTACATTTGTAAATATTCATAACGAGATATGATCAAATTCATATTTTTGTTGTTGGGTATCATGAGCGAAATATTCAATTTTATTTTGAGTTAACTACTGAGCAACTAATAGGAAACTGCCTAGACTTGAGTCAACCACGGATATGCTGAAAAGATATTCTGTGCCAATAACTTTGAAGCGTGAATGGGACTGCTGAAGTCTATTAAATAACCCATTGACAGCGTATTAGATCCACAAAAATTCCTGGTCACGGAAGAAGATGAGTGCTCACTTTATTCTTCTATCCCATCACGGCAAATACCGACCTTCGATAACTAAATCTCCCGTATATATCAACCCAGTCCCAAGAAAATAACAAAAAATACCTCCTGTGACCCCGTGACCCCGGCCAACGCCTTAGCCTTGAGCTTTCCGAGAGAAGGCCCTTATATTGAACCAAACGGCCTCTTATCCTAACCAGAGATTTGGGGCCCCTGGTTTTAGTTAGTCCTGATTGAGCAATGTTGCCGAATTGGGATAGCTTGACGATTGATAGAATCACCAAGTGTGAAAATTTCCGCATCGAGCAGATGGATTGATATTGATGTTTGGTTTCTGTCGTTGTTTTGTTATTTCATCATGGATAGGTGCGGGATATTTGACTGGTAAAGTATCTAGACGAGGAGGAAGAAAAAAGAAAGCATCACGCATGATATGGTGTACGGTGATGTTTACAGAATGTGATATAGCCTGTACTCCTTCCTTCGGCGCAACAACAGATCAGAATGACCTGTTTATTTCAGATCGAAATCGACACCGCATTGCATTTGCATTTCCCAGATACAGTGCTACGCTGCCACAACGTCTTTCCGTCGTTTACGTCCCGCTTCTTGTTGACGGACAACTGAGAGAAAGAGAAAGAAAGAGAATGTATGTTTGTTTATTTTTCGTATAATCACGGCCAAGTATGAACGGGGACTTTCAACAAACAAAAATCTCTCAGTCTCAATTTCTTCCATTATTTCCAAGTATATACTGTCTTTGCCGTCATCTACCTGAATCTTTATCTACATGTACACACCTACGCGCGGGCCTCCTGCTTGTCTCCTCGATGGAATGGCACAAAGATCTCAAACACCCATAACCACTGCCAATCTATTGCATATGTAAGTTCTCAATCAGCCAGTCAGCCAACCAATTATACCTGACTTGTCCATTTGTCTCGCCCTACAAGTGGAAACTTGGCGCAATGATCTATCCATACATATTCCATCTCATCTGGAAAAATACCCCCAGATGCATAGAGCTTTGGTTTCCTTCGGCTTGTGGTTGTACTCCTTGAGCTAATCGGAATGAGATGGGCGGTGGGATCCTGTGGAATGCCTCTTCGGCAATCCATGTGACTTTTACCGATGGCACATGTAGAGTGTATTTTTTTTCTTTCCTTCTTTCTCTTTCCCCCATGCTTTCCTTGACTGCGGATATTTTCTTATGTTCCGTGCCTTTTCTTCTCCTTCTTCTTTGCCTTTATTTCCTTCATAGCTTTTACAGCCTGCCCTGAAAGCCAAGATGACTCTGGTTGCATTGTTTCATGCTTCACTGAAGTGCCATTGCACCGGTCATACACTTGGATGAACATCATAATACAACACCAACATCTAACATTCTGTCTGAGACATGAAACTAACTGAAAAATGCTAGTCTTGAACTCATGAGACTCCATTCACAGCTCTTCCGCATCTCTTCCGTCTGGGCACCAAGACACAGATGTTAGTACGCACATACTACCAGTCTTGCCCTCAGACAGTTGACCATCACTGCATTTCTAATTCTACCTCTTTCTTCTATCGGATTCTATGTCACAACTCCTCTATAAACGAGGCCACCATTCTCACCTGACAAAGAGGCTCCTGCCCTATTCTTGTCAAAGCTTTCTCTTCTGACAGTCCAACCATCCCCATCACTCTGTCGTCGACAAAAGATCAAGCATTTGCGGGCCCAGGCAAATTCTACCACAGTCCATCTTAAGCCCACCCAGAGTCACCTGTCCGCATTTAGCCCACATTTCAACTGAAAAGTCAGTATCAACCCACTGTCTTAAAGCATCCCATCACTCAGACTTCCTCATCAATCACAACTCTACTGACTACAACTCTACTCTACCACCCGGACTTGGGCCTGTAACCCTTCGGCCCTATTCCAGCCCATCCATATTTGGTAATGGACACTGTCGAATACCACCATTGATCTCGGTCTATTCGCGTGCTAACATAATCAGCCTCCGGCCACCGGGTGACAGTAAACATGGGTAAGCATGGATAGGTGTCATCAAGAGGCCAGCAGAGTCTCCACTGGTGACACAGCCAGGCAGTCCCTCCCGCAGCTTGGGCCCCTCTTTCTCGGAACAGGCCTGGTTCCATGCTATTTTTAAGAGGTAACATATGCCCCTACCTTTTTCTCGGAATTTGTTTTTTTGTTATCCTTCTCATTATTGTCTGTACTTTGGAACTTTTGTCTTCTATTTTTCCTGTGTACTTGGTCGGGAGGGGAGGGCAGGCTGTGTCGAGGCGAGGCATCCAAAACGTGCGGTAAGGTGGACAAGAGGCATCTCATGGACTGAAGGGGGTTCTTGAGTGCTTTGAGAAGTTGGTTTGTGATTCTCGTGATCGGCATAATGCTTGATGTCCCATGTCCCCTCTACTTATGGTGGTTCGTGAGACTTGCGCAAATATCGATGTCTGTAATGCGTGTGACGTCTGGGGGCCTCTTTTGGCCACGGAATTTGGTTGACATCTGTGTTAATCGATGACGGATTTGAGTACATATTTCACCCAAGAATACTTTCCCATACAAGTACCGCCTTGAAGTTACTACAATCGTTCCATTTTCCAACACCATGATTGGCAAATATCCAAATATCTTCACCATCAGTCACACTCTGCCATCTTTTCGACATCTTGCTTCATTCGTACAAAAAGGTCTTCTTGCATTGACCCATATAGGCCAAGTCTTGACACGGCACTGCATTTGCCGAATTTTTCCTCGCTTCGAAATATTCCGACCAATCGGGGAACTCTTCTAGAAGCCCACTACCTGCGGTTTCGCCGTCAAAGATGTCTCATCTATCCCAAACGGGCAATGAAACTTGAAATAGTCACCCCCTGTTAGCAATGGAGGGGCTTTTTTGGATGTTTGATCGTTGGTCACTGGTCGTTGACATCACGGAGGATGCGGATATATAGCATTATCGATTGGTGGAAGCGGTAGATGGCCAGAATTTGTATGCTTTATGACTGTGATTCTGGAGCTGGTCTCGTTTTGAGGGAGGCTTTGCGGGGATATATCAAGTTCATATGGTCCCATGCTGAGACTCGGATCATTTTGAAGACTTTTTTGGTCAATCTCAATCTATGTCCGTGGTTGGGGTTCCAGATGAGTTTGTTACAGCACAACTTACATGTGGCTCTGTTTTTTTTCCAAAATCAGACATAGATTCTGTATCTAGTCTTGATTTGGAAGTTGCAGACAATATTGCATTTGTGGCACCTTCCTTAAACTTCAACTTGGCTGTAAAGATCTGCCTTGCATTTCTTGCATCCAGCACAGCACATCACATGACGATTCATATTTTCACTGGAGTCATGTGGTAAGAAGCGGAATCTGGACTTCATCATTATCATTCAATATGACATAAAATGCTAACAATTAACACAGATAAAACATAGTCCAACAACACGAGGACAAATCGAATGACAACAGAAAAGACTATGCCAACCCTCGCCAAAATGGACATGCAAACAAGAACGAAAAAAAAAAGAAATGAGGTATCACTCGAAATGAATTCCAAAAGAAAAAAGAGAACGAACAGGTGACAAGACCAGAAGATGACGCTTTTGGGAAACAGTTCCGGATCTGATTGGTGTTTTCTCTTGATAGGACCGCACGAGAAACTCGTACATTTCTCAGCAATCACAATCATGGAAGCTGTTACAAAAAAAGGTCAACTCTACAAGAGGTCTACCAGCAGTACCTCAAGGGCACCTACCATAATATAAGACAGAGAATACGACAGCAATAAAGTCTCAGAAATTAGCCTGAAGGTGGCTGTTGTTGAACATGAGACGGCCGTTCCAACAATCCCTCAATCCCGACACGACCACCATTCCGCTCATCCCTAAGCCACTGCGAGTCCATCCTCCCCATCATCGTCGACTGCGTCCCCGCCACCGATGCTGCTTGTCCGCCCATTGACTGCCCACGAATCGGCGGCAGCTGCTGGAACCCCATGACTTGTCCCTGCTGCATCTGAGCCTGTGCTTGATTTTGCACTTGGACATGCATTTGCATGTGTGGATATATCTGCGGGGCTATCAACGGCTGCTGTTGTTGTAGTTGCATGCGTGAAGCACCGGTAATCTCGGTTCTTGGCGTCTGGAGCGATGCAGGTCCTAGGGCATAGTCAGGGCGGCTTGGAGATGCGGCGTAAGCGGAGAAGCCAGGGCTGATGCCCGGGCTCGGGCCAGATAATATCTGGCCAGCAATCTGACGAGTAACACCGACAGAGCTATCGCCATAGACACGACTGGGATCAAAGGTGGCAGACACTGGGGTGGGTTGTCCATAGACAGTCTGTTGGGAAGCGGTAGCGATTAGGGTTTGAGGCTGGTAGCTGGGATTATAGCCCGGGGTGGCGTTAGTCGACGGAGAGGGATATGGAATATTGTTTGAACGGATGAGTTGGAGAATGACAAAGAACAAGGAGTTCTGTTTTATGAGGCCGAATCGGACATTGTGAGTGCGCTGCTGGCCGGTGGGTGATTGGAAAGTCCAGCGATCATGACGGTCCATAGCTTGCGGGGCGATCTCATCCGGGCCGAAGCCCAGGCCTTGGACAACCTGGTCGAGTTGTTGATGTGTGAGAATTGGTGGGAGGTAGTTTGGTTGACTGCGTTCCTGCTCTCCACGCAGTTCGGCGTTGAGAGTCACGAGTTTTTCGCGATCACCAGAGGCCAGGATATCCTCGAGCTTGATGCCGTAGGTGGATGTTGCTGTGGATGGAAGTCTGATTGCATCGAGGAAAGCGGGGGAAGCCTTTACGATTTCGAGATCGTTGAGCATGAGATATGCGACTGGTTCAGCGGGGCCTGTGGTAGAGGCAGAGGCTGAGGCGATGCTCGAGGCAGTCGGAGTCATTGCGGATCCAGTGGAAATGGTGAGCGCGGGGGCCAAGGAGCCGTATAGGCTGGCGTCGGAGGTAGAAGCACGTTCAGGAAACCTAGGAGTGAGGGAATCTCTGGGTTGTGATTTTAGAACTCGGAACGACGGATGGTTACTGCGGCGCAGAGCAGCGGCGGATCCCGGGGCTGTGAGAGCGACAGAAGCTGAGGGGTTAAGTGATGTAGAGCTGGTGGTGTTTGCATACCCTGAAGCGATGGTGGACGACGAGGACGAGTACGAACCGGGGCCCATGGGACGTCTCATGGTGCTGGCGTCGACGGAAGTTGAAGTGGAAGGGAAACGAGGGTCGAAGCGGGTCTCGCGGTCATCGCGTAATCGTGGACGGCCGCGTTTCTTGTGCTGGACGTCGATGCAGGAGTCTTCTTTGCCATTCATTATGCAGCGGGAACAAGGACGATGAGCTGTGGATTTCCAGAGGTTAGTTTTTTTTCTGGTTCTTTTTCAAGTGCTCTTGGCTTTCGTTTTGTGCTTCGAGCTTTTCTTGGATTCATTCTTTCTTTGCTGAGAATGCTTAGGAAATGACTCGGTGTCAAATTTTATAGACATACCATCACATCTACACATTTAGAAATTCATGTTAGCTTTCTTTTTTTATTCCGTCAACACTTATGTCCTGTTTCCCTCCAAACCGAATCTTGTTTCTTTCCACATATTTTTTTTTGTTATCTTTGTTCATCCTCACTAACTTACCTTAGATGGGCTTTTTTACATGGAACACAAGCAGAAGCAACATGGCCCTTGGCTTTCCGACTCGGTTTTGGTGATTCATACCCCGTCAAATCTGTAGTTCCCGGAACTGTCGCTACTCTCGCCAGGCCACTGTACATGGAGCCCAACGGACCGCCCATCGGATGCATCATCTGTCCGGTAGCAGATCCGTACTGATGGTGGGATGGCAGCATTGCTGCCGGGTGTGGAACATATGATTGGTAGGCATCTGCTCGGTCATAGAAGCCCATTCTGTCAAAGTCCGTGGGAATACCAGGTGCCGCATGGGCACCTATCGGCTGATAGGTTGCTATTGGTGGGTGATGCAACGGTAACGAAGACATGGCCGGGTGCTGAGAGTGGACGTGGGTATTCCGCAAGTCTTCCGTGTGGTGATGCGCATGTTGATGATGTTGCGGGTGTCCCTGAGATTGGTGCAGCAGGGGAGCACTGTTGGTTCGGTAGAGGTCCTCGGTCCTCCCGGTAGTAGTCATGGAGACAGGATAGAATGAGGCAGGAGATTGCATAGGGTGGTAGACGGAGGCTGATGCGGAGGCACCTGACAGTAATCGGTCGTTGGCCTCCTGGGATCGTGAGGGCAGGACCGGCGGGTCAGACATGGGTGGAGACGGATAGGGAGTAGCAGAGTCGGACGGCGATAATGATGCGAAGCCAAAAACGGACTGGCAGTCCGAATCGTCGGTGGGGGAGGGTTGTTGTTGATAGGGCAGCGAAGTGTAAGTAGTGTGGATTTGAGCTTGTGTGTGGTGGTGATGATGATGAAGTTGGTGGACAGATGACTGCCAGGAAAGATCCAGCTGAGCGGAATGTCGGCGCGAGCCGAGAGGTGAAATGGGAGTATCACGGGCGGGACTAATGTACTGCATGTGTGTGTGTGAGCTTGTGTATATCTGTGGGAGTTTGTGTGTTGGTATGTGTGCAGGTGTCGTATTGTTCGGTGAGGCTGTCTGTCAGGTAGACGCAGTGGGGGGCCCTAGGGGATGACAGTTACTGTTGTAACAGCAGATTTACTGCTGTATTCCTGTGACAGGGAGAGGGGTAGAAGGAAAGGGTGATGTGTCTCGCTTTCGGTGTTCTTTTTTTTTCCTTCTTCTGTCACATGGGCGTCTGTCTGTCTATATTTTGTAGACCGAAGTGTCCTTGGCGGGAGTCTATTTTATTACTTCAGTGGAATTTTATGGTGCAGTTCTTGTCCAAGCACACAGGATCCTAGTGGAGCTACAGGACAGAGCACAAGCGAGAGGTCGGCAGGACAGACACAGTGGGTAAGTAAAGAAAAAAAAAAGGGAAAAAACAGAAAAATAAAAAGCGAGATGAAGTGTCACAGTGTGCGGCTTGACTTGCTGGAAAGCCACGAGTTGTTGGTGGAGTGGGATTGAGGTAGGGGTGGAGAGAGTGTGTATGTTGTTGCTGTTGCTGTTGTTTGCTGGATGGCGTGCGTGGTGGGAGTGGATGAGTGGGTATATAGGTGGCGACGAGAGAAGGTGGAGACCCCAAGATCAAGGATCGATGGGTGTGTTACTGAGGGAGCGAGTGAGCTGGACGTGCACATATACTCGATTAAGACGATTCGATTATGGCGGAGGAGGCGAGGAGGGGGGCAAGATAAACAATGGCAGACGGCGAGATCCGGCACGGGGACACTAGGAGGGGTGGAAGAGAAAACGAAAGGGAGAGAGAAGTCCCGTGAGGATGGTTGGTTGAATGGTTGGTGACGAGTTGGGCTGTATGGTAGATGAGTGATGGTGGGTTGATGAGAGGTGGTTTTGGTACCACGAGGTATAAGCGGCGGGAGAGATAGAGTCAGGCCAGTGTTCCGATGCTGCTATATACTATTACTACTACGGGTAAGGTCTGTCAATAGAGTAGGAAGTTTGCTTAAGCGGATAAGCACAAAATCTTCGCTTAAGGGAGGTGAGGAGGCGGTTGTCAAAGAGGCAGGTAATTTTTTTTTTTTTGACAGGTGAAGATTCCAAGGAAAGAAATATCGGAAGAGTATGCCAGAAACAGAAAAAAAAGAAAACAGAAAAGGCACGCCAAGAAGCGAGAACAAGAGCTGTGTCTTCAATACCAGATTTCGTCTTTGAGACTTGGTTTCGGTGAAAGCAAAACTCTCGAGACTTTGGTCCAACGAAGAAGAGAAACAAAGGAAGCTTTTCCAAGACAAGGAAGCAGAATATTCCTTTTGGTTGTTGTTATTGTTGTTATTGTTGTCTGTCGTTAAAAAAGACCTTATCTGGGAGGGGAAAAGAAAAAGAAAGGAGCGAACAAGCGATTGGGAGGAGGCACAATGAGATGCCAAGTGAGAGGGAGTTAGTTGCCTTGTTAGGTTGTCATGTCTTAGATGTAATGAGCAGATGGGAGAACAGAGGCAAATGTCAGTGGGACGGCGGGGGGGGTCGTGGACGATGGTAGATAAGTAGGTAATATGTATGGGTGAGTTGGACAAGCGAATAGTGGCGGAGCTATCGAGGAGTGTAACTGGAGGATAAGACGAGTTGGTGATGGTGGTCGATGATGGAATAGATATTGGTAGTGTGAAGGTGAGTTCAAGGTTTGGTGGGATATCTAAGTCATATAAAAAGGAAAGGTGAAGCGGGACAGAACAGAATTGGTGGTGTGTCGGTAGAGAGAAAAATCCCGGCGTGTGCTTGTAAGTATGGTACCAAAAAAAAGGGAAAAAAGAAGAGACCGGTAGTCGGGTAATCAGACGTGGGACATAGTGGAAGCCAAGCTACAGTCTATTTTCATCCCAAAAAAAATCATAAAACTATTGAAGACGGAAAAAAGAGAACTTTGATCATCAAGTATTGGTTATTGGAAGTTGGCTTCCGTTGTTGAGCAAGTGAGAAGCGGGCGCAGCGATGTTGATATATGTATGTAAAACAACTAGAACCAGGAACTCAACTCAACCCAAACATGAAAAGAAAAGTAAATAATAATGATAATAGTAAATTTTTAAAAAAAAAATGGCAAGGAGAGCTCAAACTCTATCTTTCGTCAAACAGCGGCCACGAAAGAAGAACCAGGAACCGGCCTTTTTTTGTCTTCCTTTGTAGACTCGTTCTAGTCTTCTCGCTTCCCTTGGCCGCAAAACTAAGCAAGATGCTCAGATAGCAAGAGATCAATCATCAAAGTTTATCATTCTTTTCTCTCTCTTCCTCTTTCTCTGGAAGAAACCAACCCATCGTACCTGCTGTAGCAAATAGAATCACCAGGACTTGACCGCTGCCCGGGGGAGGGTCTGTCTGACAGGATTCAATTCAGGGCAAGGGTATGGTAAGGTGTGGAGGGTGTGTGTGGTAGACACTGGGCGTGTATGGTCCGTGTAGTAATTTGGATCTGGAGGGGGGAAGGGAAGGGAAGAACCCAAGACAGGACCCTTTGTGGTTGGGATAGTTGCTGGGTTGGGTTGGGGATAAATGGGGCAAATTCTAGACGTAGATGAGATGAAGAAGAGTGACTAGATTATAAATGTATTTAGCTACATAGGAGATCTAGATGAGTACACAGATTATGGTCCGGCAGACAGTAATCGAGGCATTTGAGCGTTTTTTTTTTTCCTCGTCTCGTTGTCAGAGTCTATGGTGAATTCCTAGAGTTAAAGGTGCTCGACATCCTGGATACAAGCAGGGATCTCTTTTGGCAGTAGTATTCTAGAAATTGTCCTAAATGAGAAGGGTGAGCGTGAGTCCACAGTTATGATCTGAGTGGTTGCAAAGTCAGTAGTTGCTGTAATGTATATCATGAAGAATTCTATTGGTTTACATATATACACCTTGTTTTCTCACGGGAACTTCAAGAATGTAGCAAAATTTATAAAGAATTGATCACATTTGTAAAACAAGTCTGGTATAGAGACGAACCTGTTGAGTTCTACTCAACTACAACTCTAGGGATAGGGTATCCAATCCCACTTCCTGCCTCTGACCAACGATGCAACATGCAAATTATCAGCCCAAATCCGTGCCATCTGGATAACGACTTCACTTTATAGCCCAGGCTATATACATGTCACAGCAATGACCGACTGTATACTGTGATAGGGGAGGATCATTGATTATCTAAAACGTGATGTGTTGATCTGTAACAGGTACCACCAGGGACCACTGAGGGGTAGAAAATAATGGGGATGGAGTTATAATGGGCGATTATCTTTGAATTGGGAAAGAAAACTGTGCACTGGCGGTAAAGTAACTGTAATATGAGACCGGCTATAATACCCATGTTGTAGTACAGTCAGCTCATTCGATCTTATGTCGATATCATGTAGCTATCTTCCCTGTCCACTGATAATCACTATGTGATGTAAGTGCAGACCCTAACCCTATCACTTGCAAGGCTATTTGATCTATATGATTCTTTATCAGTATTTAAGCCAAACATCAATCAGAAATGGGTATTGTGTGTTGAACGAAACTGCAATTCTACACCATATTATGTTCAAATAACCCTCCAAAAATCTTGGATAGAAAAACTCCTCAGTCTACGCAGTTCCCAATATCATACGCCACCTACCTCAACCCTTGTCCTGGCCGGCTACTGACAGATATCGTCTGAATTTTCATTTCTTGACATAAGCCGTAGCAGGAAACCAAAGCGACACAAGCGAGCTCCAGGAAAATGTAATTAACAACAATGATGTGTGTGTGTGTGGTGGTCTAGAGTCTCCCCAACATCAGGTACAAAATTTGTACAATAAATAGTTTCTAGACCTGAAAAATAAAGATAAGACGGAGTCTACGGGGTTGTGTTTCCGGCCTGATGGATCGTAGGTCCTCGTGGTTTATGCCGATGGATTGGAAACGTGGACGCAAAGATGGGATGGTTTTAGGTGGGTGAAGATGGTGTGGATGTTATGCCTTGACAAGAAAAAAAAAAAGGATGTATCATATTTGCATTTTTCATGTACGCACTTAGTATTATTCATGCTGAGTTAAGACGGCAGAGACCCCACCTGAACGAGTATCATGAAACCAGGTGGGGAGAAATGCCAGGTTTCCCAGCGGCCCTTTCGGAACTGAGGGGTAGGGCGGGCGATGATTTTGTTCGGACGAATGGTGGGTGTTTTTTTGTATGGTATGAACTGTTGGCGATTGTTTGAATAACCAGAGGGTGATGGATTTCGGATCAGGTTTGTGGAAAATAACAAGGACAAGAAAAAACAAAATTAAAAAAATAATAATTTACTTGCTGGTCTTGTCTGAATGCAGAATCGCATGACACAAACTTACTTGACAAAGCTGCAGTGTATCTTGTCGTCGCCTTTCCTGACCGGGTTGGACCATGCAAGCCACCGCAGATGATCCACGATGTTTCCCAAGGAGGCTTGCATATAAGTCAGATTTGAGATTTTAGATGTTAGACCTTGAGCTTTTTTCTTTAATAACTGCCACTTGGTCATGGGTTTAAGCTCAGTCATGAATTTCATTAGAAGATTGTCATTTTTATTTTTTATCTTGTAGGCAGACTGGCTGCAGATATTGAATACATACACACACATACACACTTAACAATAGACTCATCATAGTCATATATTCCTTCGAGGTCTCTGTACTCCCGGGCCTCTCGTATCACTCCATATGCGTGATTTCTATGTGTCTTTCCAGGAACCTGCAGCCACAATAGCGGGCTTGGCACAAAAGACATGTCTGTCTTGAAAGGTCCTCCTTTCCATGAACGTCAACACTCACAATCAGAAGAAGGATCCACAGTCAACCGATGGACTAGCTTAGCATGGCCTAGATTGGCCAAAATGTTGGATCGACAAGTTGGTCGTCTCAGAATGCCAACCTAGAATCCAGTAGTAATGTTACGGCAATACTATATATACGCCATAAATATATAGATGCAATCCCTGGTGATATAAGCAAAAAATCATCAAGATGACGCAAACCCTTTCCACGATATTTTCACAGAACGCTAGTCGATGCACACCTAGACTCACATTTTATTAAAGCAGTTAAGTTGGGCCCTGGGCATATTATATATGATCGACACCAGTCACTTATAACCTAACCCACCACCAGAGAGAAAAGGGAGACAAGACACTCACGGCGGCAAGTCTGCGACAAATGCAACCCTGCACATAGCGCAACCCCGCTGTTTTCCTTTCTCAGGTGTTCCAGGGGAGGAAAACCCTCGATACGGGACATGAAGTCGCAGGTTAGGTAGCACTCAACTATTTATTTAGTTTACCTTTTGGGGGGACAACAACAACACTGGTAATCGTCAAGTGTTAAAAAAACAACGCAAGTTGTCACCGATTGTCGTTTGGTCTAGAAGATCATTTGGAGCTTAGGTCGCGAGATGGACAGAGAGTGTTCAATGAGTGATTTAGATGGGACGAAAAGCACATGGGTCGGTTCAGATCAACGGGATGTTGGATGTTGGATACTGTATATTATCAAACCTTATGTTGGGTGCGTAGGGTTATATCTTTCCTATGTAGTATGAAGGTTCTAACTTGAGTGCAACTACTCTGTAATAACTTGTGACATAACACCAACACCAACTTGGCTCTCAAACTTTCATATTAAAGGATTTCTGGGAAAAGAATACTAGTTAAAACACGGAATGTGAGTACTCCGCAGTAATTGAAACTTTAAAGGGTTACAATTATATCAGCCTTTGGTTCCCGGGTTTGGAGGAGTAAACCCGAAAGGCTGTCAACAGAACTCTATATCCTCCAACAGCAATCGGAATATCGAGTTATTCCAATGCCATGGTTCAGAAATCGGCATTAAGGATGACTTACATTAAGAAGTCTAGTTAATACACAGTAAGCAAAAAATCTACTGATTCTTGCCAGAACGAGTAATATATGATTATAAGTACTAGACCAATCCAACTCGTCTTCGCAGAGCATCGGAACAGTCACTTACTGTCACAATCTCCTGCCATAACTTGCCATGAGTGTCAATTTATCCAAATAAAACACAAATTTCCCCACAAATTTACTTTAGTTAATATTTCCAGCTTCCTATCTTTTCCCAAACAAGGTTTATTCACCGGATGCCTCAGGACATTGTCTGATCCGGTAGGGAGTTGGAGATACCTCGGCAAGTTAAAGTTTCCATCCCTGGCGAATAGTCTACAATATCAACACCATTGTGATTTACCATCCGCTGCCGCTGGTCTATGACTATATAGATACACGGTGATTCGGAAATCTGCAACTAATCCATAAATGCATCCGTAGGTTTCTAAGACTACAGGAAATCCATCAGAATCTGGTGATATGACAATATCTAAGTAAAGGGTTTGAGGGGATTAGAGGTCTCAAATTTGAAATTAGCGACAGGTAGACATCGACTCTGGGGAAGATACATGCGTTGACGTCAATAGCAACATCTATGTGATGGTATTCTGTCACTAATTATGTGAATCATATGGAAGCAGGCTAGGATATTGATCTCTATTGATCGAGACTTGATGATCTTATCTATGGTACGAGATACGCTTATTCAAAACAACTTCATGCAGGTCTCGCGCATGACAAGTCACTCGCGATGACTATAAAGATTTCTCAACATCGATTGACTGACAATAGGTCAGGGTTATGATTATATCCAACATGTCCAGGTTCCTACCGCTAAATGGAGCATCTAGTTTTATATTCAATCACTCAGCATGTATGCCCTTCCGATCCAAAGTACCTTTATCTTTGTCTAGAAAAGTCTATTTCATATAGAGCAAGAGATCCATTTCTACTCTCAACCATAATTTGTCATTAATCCAATCAATTTCTAGCAGATTTCTGTAGGTCAAGAATGACTCTCCCACAACTAGGAGCACTCAGTATGAAATCACGATTTCCTTCCAGATCAAGATATACAGAGATGATGGATGCGATCAGAAATCTCTTGGGATTTATTCGAAGAGGCTTTGTGAAAAAAAAAAAAAAAAAGGAAAAAATAAAGAAATACGAGGTATTAATTCCATTTAACTCATATAAATGCTCACGTTCTTCTAATAGATAATCAGAGGCATTTTACGGAAATGTAGATGGTAAGTAAATATATACTTGTGCTTAAGCCAGATAAGCCACTTTTTACAATTAAACTTTTGTGATATAGTCACCAGAGAGTAAACTCCGAGCCTACTCTCCTGATATATTTTTCCCTAAAAAAAAAAGGTCAACTTGAAGATCACAATGGTTTATATTGTGTACGAGCCACATTCTTATGGATGAAATATGGACAGGCCTAGCCGTGAACTGGACTTGCTTACGAGTATCTACCAAGTGAAGAATTTAACATATTACATCCCACTTTGATGCTTAGGTTGTCACTTTTATAACCCCGAGATCCGGATCAATTGTCCTGATCTATAAATGAATTCGTCATCCTTATATATGAAGTAGGTCATCGCCATTTGCAATTTGTGATCATGCGTGATATACATCTGGAACCTAATAGCACTTTTTTCTGTTGTGATGTGAAAGCCTAAGTACACATTTACCAAGTCTCCGACAACAAAAATAACCTCATAGATGACGTTGACCGGCGAGATCTGAGATCTCGGTTGCAAAGGACCTTTTAATAATTTACCACGCCGTTGCCGCACGTTTCTTTTAGCGATTTGACTATACGAGACCATCGATCATCAGTCACTCAAAAGATCAAGCGATACATAAGGATGATCCTAGCCCTTGACAATATGACAAGCCAGAATAATATTAAGTAGATCAACTGAAATTAGATGTTTCTATATGATTGATAAAGTTTATTACAAATAGTATAATATATAACAATCTATAGAAATGCCGTTAGGCAGAATTCGTATTTGTGAAGGTATGTTGTCAAGTCCACGAGTTTTTGTGTCGTGCAAACGAACCTCGGGTCTCCTTTTGATTGTTTTCGGAAGTCGCGTTTGGTAAACATACCTACTTATATGAGTCTAACCCTAATGTCAACCCCAATTTGAATAATGCAGGCAAGAGGGGAAAGGTGTCACAAGAAAATATATGTGTAAAGAAGAAAAAGAAAAGGAAAAGTTACAAATCAAAAGAAATGCCAGAATATGGCCTTCAATTACAAAAATTCAAGGCTCCCAAGGAACCACATCTCAACCCTGGATATCGATACTTCGTGAAATGCAAAGCATCAAATGTAATCATCGTCGGTCTACCTTAAGCCCGGACGAGTAAGGCCAGTAATCCGGACATAGAACTAAACTGGTACCAACGATGTGCCTAAAGAATACTTTAAGCATTAGTATGGAACAAGAAAGTATGGTACGTGAAAAAGGCTGGTTAAACATTACTCTGAATATGAACGGCAGTTTGCAACCGAAAAATAAAGAAATCATCGATACTTAGCTCAGGGTCCAGTAGAACCTTCCACTATAAGCTACTTCATGGTTGACCGGATCCGTGGTTGTAGAAAGCTGTATGCAAGTGGCAGTCCTGTAATATCCATCCAGGGTAGATGAAAGTTGCGCGCTGAATATTGTCGTGGTAATTCTATGGTATTTAGATGACCAGAAGGAGAAAATGTGCATGCGAGACATCCAGAACTGATTGTATTTGACGTTAATTCTAAAACCCCAAGAAACTACCCTTAATTATACGACCCGGATCGAAGCTCTGGGTGGTCACCGTAGTCCGCAAAAATACGAGTGCGACGGCTGGTAGGAGTTGTTGTATCGTCAAATCTAAACGCCACCATCTCAATATCTCTTTTACTTCAATGCCGTGATTATCTATGTCTCATACGATGACAGACGAATAGTTTCCATACCTTGTTACCAGAAGAAATCCCACATCATATGATTCTCATGGTTCTTTTATCAAAATCCTCTACAGTGTGTCGTGGATAATATTCCGGTTGCTAGTACTAGGAATTCTCTACCCTTTTTTCAAAACCTTCAATCTCTGGATTAGTGAAGGATATTACCAGCCACTCATTTCAGAAGGCCATGATCGCAAACACACTAAACATATCTCCAATATGAGGTCATCTTGATTTCGTCTCCTAATATCAATAACCAGCATCTTGACCCTGTGAAAACTAACTTCCCATTCTTGTATGTATGTATGTAGCTTCTTCACTTTTGTAATGCTTGTCCCTTTTGACAAAAACTCTGGATTCCCTCGGCTACCGGCTATCGGTTTTGACAGACATCGATTCTAGTCTCGACTGGAAGGCATGCTTTGAGGAGGAATGTGAAAAAAAAAAAAAAAAAAAAAAAAAAAATAGAAAACTAGAAAAAATATTGACCGGGACGATGAGGATCTGCAGCCCATAGAAATAATTTTTGTCGTGCGTTCCTAGGTCCGGTACGATGATGACGGCAACGCTGGCGACCTTGATTTTCGGAGTGGAGAAAGACTGCCGAAACAAGTAGTTTAACAGATGTGGCGGAAAGACGCGCGGGTGTTCTTCCCAATTGGGAAGGGGAAAATACAGGGATATTTACATGTCTGACTAGAGAACAGAGAGTAAATACGCCAAATGGGATTGCCGCTAAAAGAGAACATGGGAAAAGAATGTGTGGAGAGCCGGTTTAACAATACTAACAGATGTTTGAATGGCTAACGAGAAGCAAATACATATGAATCTATAACATCTTCAGACTTGATTGACATCAAATTCTCAACTAACAGTTGTCGAGCCTCTGGAAAAGGTTAGTGCTAGTCCATTGTAAGTGATATGTAAAATAATGCTAATGAATGAATCTGGGACAACGCGGGGAAGGATAATTCTGCATCAAAGGAATTTGGCTAGTCCCGACCCTGAAGGTGGGGTGGGCGTGAATCCAAAGGAGGATATGGGCTAATTGTATTCTAGCGGCAAAGCTGAGTTCCAAAGAACAAGTTAACTACAGCGTAAACCTTAGAATTCATTGAAAGAAAATGCATTGAAAGAAATATCTTATAACGGAAGTTGGATTTATCGATCGTTCGTCCCAGAAAGAAAGGTACCTCGGTATCTGGAAATTTGACAGAGACAAATACTCTCACAACACAGGAGTTTACTCTTGACAGAATTCATGTGGATACTAGTTCTAAGAGACTTTCGGCCGTAATTCAGAATTATGTTTTGAAACATTGCTGCTTGTGGACATCTTCAACTTCATCATTGAAATTTTTCAGACCCCGCATAATGACTACGGCTATGCCAGATTTGGTGATTGCGTACGCGAAGGAATACTAACATGCTAAGTCTCAAGACCCCATTAATCTGGGAAAATATTAAGTTATATTTCCGTACATACTAATAAAAGTGCCGCAAGAACTTACCGTGAACAGCGGAATCTCAGATCTTCAGGTTGTTAACGTCAAGTTAACTGGTAACCGATAAGATAAGTTGGCAGCTGATAAGGAGACCCCGGCGGAGATTTAACTTGGACAAGTATAGATGCTAGACTACATTTGGCCATCACTCCCAACAACAAGGACCAGTAACATAATTCCGTGTTTTCTCTCGTCTCTGCGGTCTCAATACTTGACTTATATACATATCCCGAGAGGTTACCAAGGAGGCGACTGAATTTGCCAATCAACTTACTGGCTGACTATCATCATTGAACGCCACTGTTACTCTGCTGAATATCAATGAACATGGTTCTTTAATTTTTTGAGCTTCGGGGATGCTTGAATCATCGGTAATCTAGGAGAAAACCACCGATGTGCTTTTTTTTTTCCATCGGAGCCTAGAAATGTGCGAAAATCCCGAAGGGTCAGCGATTACCGCTGTATCTACACCGCAGTCTCCCCAACGGTCTGTCTCGCCGGGGCACAAATGTGCTATGTGGTATATACTACTACAAACTAAACAGTATTATATGCCTTTGACTCAATATATGAATCCAAAAAATATTTTTGCTTCAGTTGGTAATACAGGAAGTTGCATCTGACAGGTACAGGCAATGTTTGGCTGAGCTTGTGGTCACGTGCTTTGGTCTACGATACAGTTTTGACGAGAGCGTAGAGAGGACTTCTGTGTGATTATTCGCGTGGTGGGAAAGATTAATGGCGACGGGAGGGCATGGATGCTGCGGAAGAATCAAGAAGGATGAGAATTGACATGGGGAAGGGTATGTATCAGGATGTGTGAGTTTATGGACGGAGGCGATTCCATATATTGGGGGACCGTGTTTAGTGAGAAATGATTACTATTCAACGCTAATGTTGTCATTTTTGCTCTCAGCTGCTAAAATATTATGTGGTATTGGAATTCAAATAGCAGAAAATGAATATATCAACTTATGATCATACTCAACAATATCAATGTCATATAAATACTCAACATCATTATCGGATTGGGTTAATGTATGACGAGAAATTAAACTGACGGCTTTATAGATTTTGCCAAGGGGCTTCTATGCCTGTTCCAGTGCGTTTCCAATTCAGGTAGATTTCGGAGTTTATTTCAAGCCTCCTTTTATTCTCTTTTCCCCATCATTCTCATTTTCATGGAGACTCCGTACCAACCCCGTTATTTTTAGCTAGCGAAGGGATAGTATTTAGCAGCATAGTGATAGTCAACAGTCCTCAACCTTGAAGCTCAAAACTGGACAAAATCTATCGTGCCATCTATCAAGTCAAGGTGATTTCCTCTGATTTTATGTCGGTGATATCTCCTGATGTTGTGATTTCCTGGCTATAGACACCAGTACAGATAACTAAAGGTGATTTGCATTTGCCACATTTAGTCTATGGAACACCGGGCGATGAATTTCACCGGTTAAAATACAGTGAAGAAAAAGCAGTGAAAGAAGTGGCGGACGCTAGCCAGTCATTTTAGATCTACGTGAATTTCCATGTGTAATTGACGTTTTCTAGAGACATTCCATGGAGCTTCCACCTAGGCGGTCCAAGCTCAAAAAAAAAAGCAAAAAGATTGAGAATCACTTACTTTGCCATGACTATTTATGAGTAATTGTCTTCATCGTAGAGCACGCCAAGAAACATCCCTAGATCTTTAATAATCATAAACAAATATAGCGTAGGCATAGTCAATCTCTAGCGTCATATGTTGAACCCTCTCTGGTATCCCGAGTGCATCATGTGTCTGGAGTGGACCCGTTAGCACTAGTGGTATGGATTTCTATTGGAACTGGAACCCGGGTAAAGGGTTCCTGTGTCTAACGGGAGGTTGTTGGTAGAGATGAATCGGAAGGAATCCTGTTTACTTCATTTAGGCAAATCGTTGTGTTATCTGTATTCGTCATCTACCAGTGTTTGTATCAGGGAGTGTCCTTGTGTTTTGGTGTTGGTCTAAAAAAAAGAAAGAAAGACAACATTAAAATCTTAGACCTCAAGGAATCAATAATGGTGATTCTGAAGAACTGGAATACAATACTGGCTTATAAGGAATTTTCTTAACATATGCTATAATGCTGAGCCATGGTTTCTAAAAGCTAAGCAGCCACTCGATTCGCATGTCAATCTACATTAATTCCTGTTCCCGAGACTAGTACTCGAGATTTACCTCGTGTGAGTGTGACAACTGGAAGCAACAATATTGAGAATCTGTCACTGGACACTATAGTTAACACTATAAGTCACTGAAATAGTGAAACCCGTGATGAAGCAAACGGATACATTACGGTCTCTCCATCTTGATCACTGATAATGTGAATTATCTATGATGGCTGGATCTCATATTTCAGTAGAAAAACCGTTGCTTCACTTTCTTTAACCTGTCACATTGCCCTGTCACTCAACCAAAGATATACCTGGTTCCACAGCCATACCCCCCAGACTGCATGGCCCCGAAACTCTCGATCCAAAATCCTAAGACAACACGTGAGAATTTAATACCCTGGCCCCAGCTTCCGCTTATATTTGTAGTGGCCAGCAAGAAGTATTGTATACATCTCCTGAGTGTTGTCGAATTTCGAAAGTATACGGACTAATAAAGGCCTAGAAGTCGCAAATTTAGACAATCAACATATCTAATATGTCATAGCCAGCACCTACAGGAACATATTTATGATTTGAATTTTGTACTGTCCCAGAAATCCGGAACAACTGCACATAACTCTTTGCGTGGGACTTCTCAGTAGTCTTAATCCAATTCAAAGGATTTACTTTGTCAACATTCACCGTCCCTGAGGATTCCCATCCTTTTCAAGCAAGCCTATCAGTTATCGCCGACTACAAAACTAGCTTGGCTTATAACGCTATTAGCCCCGCTGAAGTATTTCCCTCCTATAATTCAGGTACCTCTTCACTTGCTGCCTTAACATATATACAACATGACCGGGAAAGCCCACGGATATTTGAGGTTCCGTAGATAGTCTCAAAGGATACCCATGCCAGTGTGATCCTGCCAGTGGGTTAAGTTTATTGGCCATGGTAGGCAAAATCTATTACACCGGACGGCTTTCGGGTTCGGGAGAATGTTTTGCCAGTTGAGATTTAGAGCTGATGTGCGGTGGTGATTACTGGGACTGCTGGAGGTATATACTAGTAACGGATGCTCCTGCATAGCGGATATGTCCGTTTTCCGGCGCAGGACCGTAGCACTTGGAAGGGAGATACCAAGCTTTATGGGGTTATTGTCACTAGCTAGCTTCAGAAATGGGCGACATTAATAAAGAGAAACGGAAATTTCAAAATTCTCGATGTCCATATCGGGATTGATGGAAAAACATATTCATCAAGGGATGATGCCACGAAAGGGAGTTTCCATACCTTATTATGGCACTAGTAACAGAAGGATTGAGTTTGAAATAGAGCTTGTAAATCTTACACGAAAGTCAAGCATGAGGCTAGCATTATAAAAATAACGTATATACACCAAGCCCCCATCAACGTGTCCGATAGAGACCTGACAAGACTGACTCTATTGCAAACCCCATTCCATGCACGACATGCTTCCCCTTCAATTTCATCTCTTCCTTCTACGGCACCGTCGGCGGAGCAATATCCTGAAAGAACCTAAGGACGTGATGCCAGCCTGCAGATCGATTGTCTCCTCGGCTCACTGCAAGACTACGCCGTCCTTCAACTTTTTTGAGGGCCCACACACTGACGTAGAAAAGGTCTAGCTATTTAGTTAGCGTGAGGAGGCGGGCCCCGGGACCATGTTGCGGGGATTGTATATGGATGCACGTGAGTGCATAGAAGAGGTCTGGGATGTAACTGTGGGATCCTGCATGTAGAAAGGTATTGTCGTCTAGACGAACTGTAGCTTTGTATGGTGACTTTTTCCACTAGTCCTACAGTGGGTTATTCTTGTAGTAAAGGGAACGTTGCACTGAGCGGGATGATGGCACAGCAGGCGGTCGCTCGGTTCGCTGATTTTTTTTTCTGACAATTGTCTTTCCATTGTGCCGGAAGGTCAAGGTCGATATATCTGGTAGTTTTGGTCAAATCATGTATCCTATTTTAGACAACAAGAGACATTATCTCTACTAAGGAACTATCTGTGCAGCTCCCGAGTTATTATCGAGTTATTGTGCGAAGCTGACAGTGTTGCATTGTCCCATTAGTTTTGAGGACCCTGTTACTCTGTTGAGTAGCTTGCAAGTCCCCTCCAATAGCATGACTGAAGATAATGGTTGGAACATGCAAAACATCAGAATACGTCATTATAATATGTGAAGGGCTTACTGAAGTAGATACGAATAAGTTTTGTTTCAAGTAGTACCGGGAGAGCCTTCATTGAAGATATACTATACAACGAAGTCATAATCATGCCATGCTGGAATGATCAAGATTGACCGTCAGAAAATCTGCATGCTTCCAACTCTCCTATGAGACCCTTATTTTGAGCCTCGATATTGGGCAGTATCCTTTTTTATGTTGTTTAATTGGTTCTTCAAAAACAAGTCTCTAGACCTAACTCGAGATCGCCGGTTCTAGGTGTATCAAAGACATATTTAAAAGACTCAGAATTAACGAGTCTCTACCAAAGTCCACGGATCCTTCAGGTATTAATTTTTATTGATGGTGTGCTTAAATGTGTGTCAAAATTGTGAGTTGATTTTCTGCTAGCTATCTACCATGCTTTTGAACCCCAAACATCCCAGAAAATGTCCGATGCATGAAGCCACCTTTTGTTATTCCCCAATCAAAAAATGGATTAAAAAGATTAGCAGACCTAAACGATGTTAAAAGAAAGATACCACATGACATTAAAGTATCTCGGGATCATAGCAGACTTCTAAATACCAGCTAGCTCCCGTAGCACAAGTTACAAACCATCATTCGATACTCGGATAATGTTTCTCTCAGCACCATAATCTGACAAAACGATAGCTTCTTTCCAGCCCTAGTACATAAGTCCTGTCACTGTCATGTTGGTCAAATCCGGCCGAGGTGACACCTAATCAACAAACCGGTGCCGTCCCGATATACGTAATCTATTCTATGGGTTCCCGCTGCTTTTCTCTCTATCAGGACATATCAGAAATAACCCGATGCATAAGCTTCTTAACGCAATTATAATACCAGTCTCTCCTTGCTGTCTCATTCCCTCCTAAGCTGCCCGAGAGACGATATCGATCTCCACAGTCACTCTATATCATCGCCCGTGTGTCTCCTTTGCAGAATTCCGGCCCCTTTTTCGGTACCAGACGACTGTGTGAGTGGATAACTGCGGACATGTCCGTCCTCCAGGTCAAATTATCGCCCAGCCGGCGGTACACGCAGCGGCTGGTAATATAACAGATGGCTAAGATACTGATAAGGCAGCCTTGACCGTGACCTGGATCCCGTTGACAGGCAAATGGCTGTCAGACTAACCAATGGATGGGTTGCTAGGTGTTAAATTCTTGAACCGTGAGACATTTCATCGGGAATCTTCCGCGATTCTAAAACTCGAGAGTGTATGTTGTATAATTACCGCCATCGGTTACCGCTAGAGCGTTTATAGCTTCAAGCTCTACATCTCCATATGGACATTAAGAAACTTGCTGCATGGTCAGAATTCCACACTAGTCAATATTGAACAACATATTGTCTCGTTCATTATCTACTATCTCTTGCCCCATATCTAAGTTGATTATACATCACCCGAAACAGTCATATCCTGAATAGGACAGATCTCCAGGACGTCTCCTCTTACCTGGCCCCCCAGGCCACTAGGAATAACCTACGTAGAATTAAAGGAGCCGGAGAGTTCCACATGGCTCCATTACGGAATCACTCGAAAGGATCAAATACCTGTCATGGGTTGTTCAGCCCCGTCAGGTGGAACCCGCACCGTATGCTTTGTGAGGATAATAAAGGTTGTACAAATTTAAAATTAGATAATAGCTCATGATCTTTTGGGCTCTCTTAATTGGCTACAGGCATAATCATTTCCTGTGGCAAGAGAAGGGTTTATAACTATTCTCCGATGCTTTATATGCCATGTTCCCTAAAGATGCCTCATGCGGGGAATAAATTTGAACTTCAGAGGATCTTGATCATGGGGCTAGCAAAAACTTTTCTCGGAGGTAGATGCTGGATGTTGCACCAAGCTCGGAAAGACAATCATGTGAACATCATATTGTTGTGCTTGCAGCCAGAAATCAATTTAGCACGGATTTTAGATCTCAAATCTTGGTTAAGCCAGCTTGAACATAGTCCCAACTGTCTACCGACCAATTTAATGCATTGATAATAAATGTCTTGTAGTCTTCACTAAACACGGCATAATATGGCCGCTGAAGATCGCCCGTGTAGTGCCGTTCCGACTCTTTGACTTTAAACAAATATCAGACGTCTCATGAGGATATACAGAAAGGGCACAAAAACCATATGTTCTGACGGCACTAGCAAACAGATATAAAACACATCTTGATTTTGGCAAGAGATAATATGGAGATCTGAAACTTAGTATCCGCAACAGTCCATAGCTCGGTGATCTAACAGAGGCCCTTTTACATTTGTTCAGCACCATTAACCCGAGATATATTTTCCCGATATTGAGGAAGTACGATGCTTGTAAGATTCTGTGGAGTAATGTCAATGAAAGTGCAGTGGGTACATTTGTAGCAGTAGGTTGGCCTGTCAAGTCCCTAATGTTCCTCTATCTTGTAGTAGTGGTACATCAAACATTAGGAACTAAAGCATTTTTTACAAAAGAGCAAAGGTACAGACATATAGTTCATAGGGATATGGCGTGATAGATGAGAATTTATTACAGATATGCGTAATTATTTGCCAGTGATGTGTGCTGTTGTCAAGAACTCGGTAATAACCATGATACTGACGAGGTTGATAATACATGGTAAATGTTGGCCGTGCTTAAGTTTGTTTACATCTACTTGGAACTATGTCTTGTATTTATGTCTTGTCTGGTGTCGATTGGGCCCAATCACAAGCACCACTTGTGATGACTGCATTCAATGTTGACTTAGATTTCTTAGTTCATACTTCGATGTATCTGTTTGGAAGCTTGCCACATTCTTCATTTTCAGAGTTATCAACTCATCAATACATAAAAATTATCACCCTAATCATAAATCTTTCGTAAATGAGCTCAAAATGTCCGAGATGAGCACCACGGTGGTCCAATCTGTACCCAGATCGAATCCCTTATATAGTACTAAACACTTTGCACAGCGCCAATATCTTCCTTCTCCTTCGCACTAAGTGTCTGGTTAACATAGTCAACTACTCAACAGCCTTGTAAATATCTTCTATTCCAACTTCTGCAGATTGCCAATCTCCACTTCTCTACCTCCCTAACCAGGCTCCATATTTGGAACTAGCAAATACCATCCCAAGATCGGGAAGTCCTAAACGTTGCAACACATTATCATGGGCCTTTTGCGTCCAGGGCCGGGTTGAGGCTTTTCTAAAGATTGCCACCATCGATTCATCGCCAGAAGGCCTCTGTATACCGATAGTAGTCGCTCTTGTGCTATTATCCAATCGTCTGGATGAGATAAAGATCCCCAATATATTTTGTCTCGCATCGTGGCGATGAATTCATGTAACAGCCTCGCTCATCCTGAAACCATTAGCTTTGTTCCACTGTCTTTACTGGGCCTATCATATCTGCCCTAGCTTAATAGCCTGTACCATCATTAGTCTGAAAGAGTCCAAGACTCTTGACCAATCATCGAAACACACAACAAGGAGTCAATAGCTGATGTGGGATGCGTGACGATGCCGTTTACCTGCGTCCTTACGTTGCAATATCAGTGAGGGGAAAGGCCCCAGTGATACATTCCAAAATGAAGGATGTTCATGGTGAAACCAGTGATCTCAACTCCGCAGCTACCGAGCCATATACATCAGCAGTAGCTAGACCCCTACGTGCCGTCAGATCTAGTCGTTGATTGCAGACTTTCCATAGAATCCCAGACGATCCAGTAGTAACACTCTTTTCATCTTGGTGGCAAACTAGTCCCGTCCTCCAATGAGACAGGGCTATGAACATAGACCTCCCTTGATTACTGCTTGTCCAATCAGATGTACCGTAGCTTTAGTGGCCCTACCTGTATGCCAAAGCTAACACATTATAACACCTACTATCATTTCCATGAACCACACTTTGTGCTTGTCATGCTTCAATTTTGACCTCATTACTCTTTCCCATCGCCATTGTGCTTAAATTCCGGCTTACTCACGGGCACAACGTTGTGCAAATAGCTGTATCTGATAATTGTCCCGTCATGCGGTATCAACCAAGTTCCGATTGGTGTGAACTCACCATGCTGTTCGTATACAACTAGTATTCCCAAATCCAACATCGTCATAAATTTCACAACCCTCAAGAAGCATCATGTTTCTCAACATCAACACAAACGGTAATAACTCCTCCTTTGATCAAGTAACCGGTATCGCTCTCCACCTGCTGACCATCATATCCTCCATCCCGCTTCTTGAAACAATATCTACCCGTCTAAGGAAGTCCTCAATCGAGCATTTCCCTCCCTCCCATTTGATGACATTATCATCAACTACCGACGTACCAAGCCATAGTCTAAGACATTTCAGATGCCCAAAACACCCGTCTTGATAGGCGCGCCATCCGACTTACAGTTTATATCTCCAGCCATGCGACAAGTCTATTGCGGAATTATCCTTTTTGTTCGTTGTCTTAGATACCTACGGAACTACAGACACAATTAATACCACCGCTTCTGACATCGGCTCAATTTTTTATCCCATCATCATCAGCAGCAAGCAAGAACATTCCTCTTCAGGTCCATTTGCAACCCTTGTAGTCAGTGTAGACAATTGCTAATGCCCAACAGCGTTAGTCGCTGAGCAGATACAGCTTATCGAGCACAAGTTAGGGAATCATATGCATAGTCAACTCACCTGCCTCAGCCTCTTGTCCCTCCTTCTCGCTTCTTCCGGCGCTCTTAACGTTGTGGTACCTCTCACAACCTCACTTACCAGTCCGCTATATGCAGGCTATAAAAGAATGAATTGCATCAGAAATTACCTAATGAGTCTGAAGCAACTATAGGTTCGTAGTCTACAACTATATGGTTGATTTCCGATTGTTGGGAGAGATGAAGTGAATTTGATGGGGAGGTAGACATAGTACCACAGCAGATCGTATCAAATGCAAAGCACATCGTCATAATCAACTGAATAAACTCAGCAACTCTAGTTTCAATTGGGATATGAATCCTTATCTGTTACTTGATGGTATTACCTATCTTAGACAACTGTCCACGTCCAACTATGCATATTCTCATGTAATTGTCTTCGTTTCGTGTTACACACAACTAACATCACGTCGGACTAATAGTCTAGTTGGTTAGGACGTCGGATTCTGATTCCGTAAGCCCAGGTTCGAATCCTGGTTGGGTCTTTCTCTTCTTTTTTCCTGTCACTTTTTTGAATTTCGCGTTGTCAATATGTGTGACATCACTGGCCAGTGAAGGTGTACCTCAGTGAAAAATATAAAATTCAGAGAAAAGCACAAACAAAACAAGACTGGTGATTAAACGAACAACTGAAAATTGCTATATACATAACCTGAATATTTCTGTGTGATATCAAAAATCTCGTACACCATAAACTATTCCCATTCACTATCTAGGCATTAGAGACGACTCTCAACAGCCCCTGTATGGTTCTTCACCCAATTTGAATCAGGCCACACGATCCGAATAGCATCCCAAATATGTCTAAAAGCACTACTGGTTAGCGACAATTCTATTTACACAACATGCGATATGCGAGCTTCTCCGCCTGTTGCATCCTCCTCTGACCTTCATCCGACCCCAGCTCAGGCCCTCATCTCACTCTCCTTTATTCCTCCGACAATCAAAATAACCAGACAAAACAGACCGGCAAGATACAAAAAGACTGAGATATTAACCCGCCAGAACCAGACTTTGCACACAGAAGCCAAGTTCCCAAGATATTATAGGAGTAAACGTAGCAAGTGACCTTCGTCGTTGACGGATTGGGCTTATAGGCGACTAAAAGGGAAGGAAAGACAACATATGCCTGAGGTGACACAAACATCACCAATAATCACAGTTCTATGACATATAATCGGTAGAGTAGCAAGGCCGTCGTCGAAGAAGACCATGGGCGGAACTAAGGTTGTACGATGACCACATATAACTTCACAGGGGAATAGAAACGTGTAGAAGTAAAAAGTTCAGGGTGACTTACTGTACGTGGATGATCTTGAGGTTGTCCTTAACCTCTTGTGGGAGGCTCTTTATGTCTCGTCTGTTCTGTTCGGGCAGAATGACAGTCTTGACACCGGCACGGTGAGCACCAATGAGCTTCTCCTTGATGCCGCCGACTGCGGTGATACGGCCACGCAGTGAAATTTCACCCTGTAGGAATTGTTAATACAGAAATTTCGGATAAATTTTGGGGTGCCAGGCTCATAAACGCCGAAATTAGCGAAAGAGACTCGGTCTTGGCTGGGAAAACTTACAGTCATGGCCAGATCTGGCGGTACGACATTACCGGAGAAGAGTGAAATCATGGCGATAGCTTGAGCTATACCACTGCTCGGCCCATCCTTGGGAATACTCCCGGCCGGACAATGGACATGAAGATCACGAGATTTCATGATGTTAGTGTTAGCGTCTTTAGCCAGGCCGAGCTGGAAGGCATGGCCCTTGACCCAACTCAACGCTACTTCGACACTCTCCTTCAAGACATCACCCAGATGACCAGTCAGTTGCACATGGCCGTTACCTGGCATATCGGCAACCTCAATGAACAAGATGCTTCCGTGACCACCTGAACTATACGCCACAAGACCCGTGACAACACCGGGGCGACTTGACGTCATGGCAATCTCCTCCTCATACCTCTCCGGGCCAATGAGGTGCTCTATGTCTTCAGGCGACAGCTCGGCTTTATACTGGCCCATCTTCTTGTTGTCACGAGCATCAGCAAACTCAACAGCCTTTGCTCGGCAAACCGCAGCGATCTCCCGCTCCAGGTTACGCACGCCGGCCTCACGAGTATAGCCTTCGATGAGCTTCGCAATTACTTTCTCATTCCATACACACTGGTTTTCTGTAAGACCATTGTACCGCAGCTGCTTAGGGACCAGGTGCTTCAAGGCAATGTGACGCTTCTCGTGCGTGGTGTATCCGGGCAAGTGGATGAGTTCCATACGGTCCAACAGTGGTGGCGGGATACCATCAAGGCTGTTGGCAGTGGCGATGAACAATACTTTGCTGAGATCAATGGGAGTTCCTACATAGTGATCTGTAAACGTATTGTTCTGTTCTGGGTCCAAAACCTCCAACATGGCTGCAGACGGGTCGCCCATGTTGCTGGCCTTGCCCAGTTTGTCAATCTCATCCAACAAGAAAACAGGGTTAGAAACCCCAACCTTACGCAAGCCATTGACGATAACACCAGGCATAGAAGCGATGTATGTTCTGCGGTGACCGCGAATCTCATGTTCATCACGCACACCACCAAGAGAAATGCGATAGAACTTGCGTCCAAGTGCCATCGCTACTGACCGAGCAAGACTTGTTTTGCCCACACCAGGAGGTCCCACTAACAACATGATAGGTGACTTGTCAAGCATCCTGCGTCTTTTCAACAGATCTAAGCGAGCAGTTAAGGCCATGACATTATCGGCCTTGGGTGTGCTTTCGGGCGACAAAGCAGCCAATTCTGCTTCAGTGTGGTGGATCTTGCGATCAAGCTCATCATTGATGGATTGTTTCAGCCTCAGGATGGACAGATACTCAATAAGCCTATGCTTGATTCGCTCTAGGCCGTAATGGTCCTCGTCGAGCTGCTTACGGGCATGCACAATGGTCTTCGGTCCTAATTTGTCGTCTGTGAACCGTTTCCAAGGGATCTCGGCAAGCGTATCTAACCAATTGATCAAGTTGGCATACTCTTGCCCTCCAGGGTGTGTATTTTTGAGATGACGCAACTCTCGGTCGACCATCTTGCGTGCATCCGGCGGCAGTTGTGCATTATCAAGCTTCTTCTTGAGTTGTGCAAGCTCAGACTCATCTTCATCCTCCTCCTCATCCTCTTCGACTATGCGACCACTGTTGCTTCCATGTTTACCGCCGTGCGGGATGATGGTGACGATCTGGTTGCTGGGAGGAATGGGGCCTTGACGGGGACCATCGTGCAGCCCAAAGATTCCCGTGGGGAATGAGGCCATAGCGGTGATCTTAAAACTACTTTTGATGTTACTGACCTGTCGCTCCAGTAAATCAACGACAATCTTAATGCGCTTCTTCACATCGATGGCGGCAAGCACTTGCAGCTTCTCCTCGTACGAAGATTCTACAATGTTCGCCATGAAATCGGCTAACTGCCCGCAGTCATCAATTTGCTTTTTGGCAATAAAAAGATCCAATCGATGCGTTAGGAGAGGCGGCAAGCCGGATCGCGTATCGTTGCTGGGTAGCAGGGCCGATACCCGCAGGAGAGCCACAAGTTCTCGGGAGATATGCTTTAGGCTTTGGAATAATGACTGTAAGTCTTTATCTTTTGGATTCACTATCGGCCGGATAATTCAGATAAGAGTTAGTGACAAATGATCTCATAGTGGGCCGCATCGTGGGGGTGTGGTATAGTAGGAGCGGGGCAGCGATAGGAAGGAAGTTAGGGGGGTGTATGATGGCCAAGCTTCATTTTAGGTCTTTGTGCATGAAATCATCCGTTAAGGTGATGTGCAAGAATTAGACTGAAGCGATCTTATGTTGCAATGGTGATTTGGCATTACAAGTTCGTAAGAATGCTACTGCGCAAGTCCATTATGGTAAATATGCAGTATTTATGGACCAATCAGTAGCATCACCAACAGAAACAGTATCAGGCTGAATGTGTCATTGCAAAACATCAAAAATACTGTATGACTTACCTTTGTCAAGAACTTCCTCATATTGCGTTGCCTCAAAGAATAACCGATCTTTAACGATTTTCTTGAGTTTACACCGCTGCAGCCCTTCAACTTTCAACGCAAAGTCACCCAAGCCCCGGCCATCGATACCCAAAACTTTGGCCGTGATGCCAACATTCGCAAGATCCCCAGGCTGAATCTTGGTCACATTGACTTCGGGGACGCGTGGTTGGTCAGACTGGTCATTATTATCCTTGATGCCGCCATGGCTATTGGAGCTCGAGGCGAGCACGGCAGGAATGACGGGCACGCAGGCGATGATTGACTCGATTTGATCACTGGAACTGAGAGCGGATTCCTCTAGTAAGGCAGCAATGAGTGCGGGAACATCTGGACGGCTGGAGGAGACAGAAATGCGCTGGATGATACCGGGAAGGAGGACCGCACCGCGCAGCAGCGGAATCAAAGGGAGGTTGTCCACGCAACCGGAGGTCATTGTGCTTTGGATGCGGGCACCGTCGTAGGAGGATTGGACTGGAGATGGAGAGTATTATTCAAAAAAAAAATTGGGATCAGTTGTATATGCGCGGAATATCAGTAATCGGTGGGTGATCGGCTAGTCTGTTGGGAAGTGGGTTCAATCGTGTGGATTATTCATCACTGTCTGGTCGTCGTTGGGCGCAAAGCAAAAATGAAGGTATATCACAAGTCGCAAAAATTAAAATATCGTAATTTATATATAGGGAGCTGACAAATAAGCGAAAGCGCCACAGTCTGGAGCACGACACGCCGTTTGAATGATCGTGAGCAGGTTGCGATATCGTCGATACAGCCGAACTTCGCGCACATTCCATCCAAGCCTGACAATATGAGATCGCACGAGCTTCCTCCAATTTTCAAATTAGGAAACAAGCTCGGCAATACAATGGCACAATGGGCTGCCACTTCAGAAGGTCTACTTGCGCTAAAAATCCTGACAGTGCCACTAAAACCTCAAGTACAGCGTTCTTTAGCTCCAATCTAAGCCCTGGCTAATGCCGCGGGTGACAAGGATGTGAGACCCACCATAAACTTTGACATCCGACCAATAGGCTTTCAGCATCATGATTTTGGCCCGGGACCCACAATTCTGGACAACATGTGAAAACTTCATGTTAGGTCGAGGGGGTGTGCATGCATTACATAATCCAGTTATAGATGAGTATGGTGAATAACTTCCCTCACATATTGCCATCATACCACTCATCCCATGTTGCATTGAGACTCTTCTCCAATCCAATCAAAGCCCAAGATCTTGGTATTAGACCCTCCTATTCTTGTCATGTCGCACGCATCTGCCCAACACTCAAATGCCGACCACCATCTACAGAACACGACATATCGCCTATGTAGGCACAAAACTACTACATGCCGAATTCTGGTGATTTCCCCTCGTCCACCACAGCTTGCATTTGCCTTACCGTTTCCGTCCACTTTGCTGTCACAACGTTCTACAGCATGTTTCTAGACGAATCCGCCAATAGTTTTCACAACACTTTAGTTGCCAGAAAGCCTATCACGATCGCTTGGCCAACCGAGTCATCGTATGCGTTTCACTGCAGCATGCACTATCTTGCGCGATGATTGGGCTACTAGCTGTCCGGTCTGACTTGGTACTTCTCCGCAGGCGGATCTCGGGGCGAATTAGTGACTTTGCCGGGGAAACGAGCGAGACGGCACGATGATCTCATTACATTCCTAATGGACTTTGAGACCACCAGATGTTAGGTTCCTGTTGACATTTTTCCCTCCCAACTCGCTTCACTATGACTTCATGAATCCAACGGGAACACGAGCTAAGCGGTCGGGCTACATACCGACATAGAGACAACGACAGACAGGTCTATCGTACAAAAATCACTCAGCTTTCAGGATTCCATGATACCTCGGCCAGATCACCTATATGTAAAGAGATTTTTCATGTTTCATCAGATGCGAACTGTGAGATACTCTCATGCCCAACAACGTCGCTAGGCGCCTCAAAATATGATAGAATATTTTGATGGGTTACAGCTGACCAGTAATTGTTGTTCAATGATATATAAGTTGACATTTAAGCTATGCCATCCCGGCGCCCATATGTCGGGATCGGGCATGTTGCCAGATGACAATGTTGACACACAGCATCTGCGGGGTAGGGTGGCTTCCAACCTATAAGATCTGTTACTGGTGGTTACAACAAGAGCACCTTTTCTGTCATGACAGCACCCTATCATGATGATCACTTCCCTCCGAGGAAGCAGGAAAGTACGAGAACATCCACCAGTCCTACCTTTACTACAAAAGAAAAAAGTTCAAATCTGTGTCGGGCACTACTCAAGATACATCACCATGCATGACAACCAATGCGACGACACATCAGCAAGAATGCCCAGCCAGCGCATCTAGTGGCAGGGAATAGGGAAGAGGGAGGGGGGATGCGGGGCCATCCAGACAGCTAGACGAGCCGTACCAAGAATAGCCTCAACTGGAAGCGACATGGCATCAGCTGAATGATGATGTTTGAAGCCTCAGGAGACTCACAAGTGACAAGAAAAATTTTTCAATATTTTAGAACCTTCTATACCGGATGAGGTTAATTCGACGCAGAATATGCAGGCTGCATAAGAGCATATTATATGCTCAGGAATTTTGTCATTATTTCGAGCATCTGATTGGGAACAAGGCAAGTTCAATCCGTGGAGTGCATAGAGATGCATGGAGTTGCGGAAGAATACAGGGATCTTCCATGGCAGCGTCACGCAGCGGTGCAACTTCAATGCCACTTTCATCGGCCGGGTTCGCAACAACTATCTGAGCATGTTGACCTGACTTCACAATGGTGTGAGAGTGTGAGAGCGTGAGAAGAGGGGGAAGGGGAACAAGCGAAGGAACTTGATATAGGGTAGCAAGCTGATGTATAGTGTGAGGGGGCATAAGTGGGCTACCGGCACACCAGGTCGTAGATATAGAAAAATGAAGCCAAATGGTGCAATGCCGGTTTATATGTGGTCAGAATGATAAAATAGAATTCCAGCCAATCGCAAGTTGCAATAGACGCCCAGTGACATCATCAAGAGCTGGCCAAGATGAGATTTGATAAGTGACAGGTGAAACTAAGGTTTGTTGCAAGCCGTTAGAGCAGAATGGTCGTATTGTGGCGTTGGTGTGGCGCTATCCTTTGCCAAATCCATCGATAGGTCATCTCTGATTGGTCAGATAATAATTAAACTCTAAAGTGGGTTTGTCGCGCTCTGCCTGGTAACTCACGTGTTTCTAGAAATGGGGATCCCCGCTATATTACGACATCTCACCAACTGACATTATCAAGTTCGCTGTTGAATAATAATTCCATTGCAATCTCCACGCCCATCTTCGACGTACCTCAGCGACCCTTCAGATCAATCCCAGATCCAATTTTTTCCCCTTACCAGATAGATAACATCATGTGTACGTTCCAACCCCGCCAATCGCCAAGCAAGAAGACCTCAGTCGATCCATCACCTACTAACCCCACACAGCAGGATACGGATACGGCGATGACAGTGGCGGCTTCGTCCACGGCGGCCCTCAGGCCCAAGGTAGTCAAGGCGGTGGTGAAAAGGTAACATTCGGCCGAAAAAAAAAAGAAAATCCTCAATGACGTACGTAAGTCCCTATTAACGCAAACTCCCAGAACTACACCCGCGACTCTCTCCGCCCCGTCACCATCAAGCAGATCCTCGATGCCCGCGAAGTCCCCGCCGGCCCCAACACTGACTTCACCATCGACGGCGAAGCTGTCACCCAGGTACGTCATTGCCAATCCCACCCGTCGCCTTCCCCTCTTCCTCCCCACGCACCCCTCCCCTGCCTCTATCCCATCTGAATCTCTTCAACGCTAACCCCTCACCTCCCCTCCCCTTCCCCCAGCTCACCTTCGTCGGCCAAATTCGCCAATATAACAAACAAACTACCACCGAAATGTTCCGCCTCGACGACGGCACCTCCATGATCGAGGCCAAAAAATTCCTCTCCTCCACCGAAACCAATGGCGAAGAATCCCCTGGCACTCCCGACTGGTCCATCGACTCCTGGGTCCGCGTATACGGCCGCGTCAAAACCTTCTCCGACAAAAAATCCATCAATATCCACGTCATTCGTCCCGTCGAATCCTATGACGAGGTCAACTACCACCTGCTTGAGGCCACCATGGTCCACCTCTACTGGAAGAAGCTGGCCGGCGGTGGTGCTGCTACAGGCAGTGGGGGAGATGGCATGTTTGTGGATTCGGCGAGAGACTCGAAAATGGGTGGATACAATGATGGTGGGCAGAAGTTGGCGGGTGCCTCCATGGAAGCTCGGAAGGTGTACGGTACGGTTTCTAGTGCCCCCAGAACAAATGAGGGTATGCGTATAGAAGTCATTGCCTCAATGGCAGGCATGGGCATCGATGATGCAATGATGGCGGCACAAGAGTTGATGTCTTATGGAGTTCTGTACAATACTCTAGACGAGCAAACGTTCGAGATCATGGACTATTAGAGTGTATCTATGGCGATATAGCGTGACTTTGTTGGAGCAATCAATGACTTGATAGACGTAATGAATACCCTGCATAGTTTTCGAATACTCTTCCAGAAATTCCATGCGAAAATTTATTTGGTCTAAATAAACCCTTGTGAGGTTGAGTATGACGAAGTTGCATCACGTAAATCAGATATGCATAATGAAAGGCAGATCAACATGTAAAAAAAAAAGAATTGAATTCAAAGCCTCATGCCAATTAAAAATATAGGAAAATGACCAATTGCAAGAATGATACCAGCGCCCCGTGCAATAGATACCCAGTGTATGTGTTCCCGGTTATACCCTCCCAATGAGATGTAGCAAATTTTAGTACACAATATGAAAACCCAGGAGTCAAAAGCATTAGACTCCATATGAAAAAAAAAAAATGAGTTCTGTACCCGCGAAACCAAAAACACAAAAACGTTGACAACAAAGTATCAAACAATACGACAGAAGATGGACTGAAACCAGATGAGAGGTTGCCCCCTATGCTCGTCCCTGGCATGGGAGAGTGATGTAGTTGAACAAGAAAGCAGAAAACAGCAAACACAACATCCAAAAGCTGTAAAATGATGCGACGCCAACGGGCGCAAACAGAGATGAGATCAAAAAGAATAAAAGAAGTAGTGGTGCAAGAGTGTGCTCAGAAGAGAAAAACGAAGATTCCGGAATATCGGAAAACGAAGATCAAGTCGTAAATCATAAGATGAAACGTCACGTAGATGAAGACAAACATCACCCACAGTGCTTTAGTTGCTGCCGTTGAGAGTCGACGTCTGGGAGTGTGACGTCATGTTGTTGAGCGGCTCGCGGACCATGGCGGTCAAGAAGAAACGCCGATCCGCGCCGAAATAGATGTCCTCCTTGGGGACAAAACCGAACTTCTTGTAATACTCGGTATTTGCAGGAGATGACGACTCCAAATACATGGGCTTCTGCTCACGATCGGCCTATAATATTGGTTAGCGCATTAGTTCGTCATGATAATTAAAATTAAGATACATGCCTGAGCCATCATGTCACGGAGCAGACGAGAAGCGTAGCCTTTGCATCTACCGGAGGGCTTGGTCCCAAGGTATATGAGGTAGTAGCAGTCGTTATCACGGCTGCCCATTACGCGAAGCTTCGCGTCGTGAAGGAGAGGAAGGACCTCCTTGTAGTATCGCCTCTTGCCCTCAGCCGATAGCTGATATTTCAACTTCCACAGGCCTGAGCGAATAGTAGGCCACAGACCCTCACATTCATCACCTGGACAGAGCCACATCGCAATCGACTCGTAATCCTGACCAATGGACACAACCTCACCAGTCATCAGATAGCAAGCTGAGATGTATGTCATCATGTCGACATGCAGCTTCCACAAGGCTTCGTCGCTGCGGTCTTTCTTGTCCGGAACATCAACCAGATAGCGTGAGAGCTCATCATCAGCAAATGCATGTGAAAGCGTCATCGCGACTTCACGGTATTCGCGGCGAGATACCACACGAAGGCTCTCGCGGCTCTTCGGGAGGAGGGAAGGGACAGTGAGCTTGGGGCAAGAAGTCTTGAAGGTAAGCTTCTCGTTTACAATTGTGGATGCATTGCTATCCAACCGAGGCATGTGGGGTCTAGAGTCGACATCTGAGGAAACAGGCACCGGGGTAGGGGCAGTGGCGGGGGAAGAACGAGCAGATCTGCAGAAGAACATTTTGGCAGAACGACGGGGTGAGAAGTGAGTCGAAGACTCTGGACGAAGAGTTAGCATTGTGACCGAGGATGCGAGTAATGAACAAAGGGAAAAAGTAATTTATTGATGAGAAACGGAAGCATCATGATGAGAGGACGTTGAGATCCTCCAGGGTCTTTATATGACTGAGATTATATCTGAAAGATATATGACCAAGAATTGGAAGATGGAATAGGGACACACCATGGTTCCATGAGCATACTCCCTGAGGGTGTGTCGTATGAATGTCGCACTCCACATGCCTTGTGTACGACTGCAAAGCAAAGAGATCCACCCGGACACTCGACAAGGACAAAGGCGCATCCCTCCATGAATAGCCAATGAAAGAAGCTTACAGACTATCAAGCAACCATCCGCAATCCAGGTCAACAAGTAAGCATCCGGCACACAACAGACGCCCTGTGTTCTGTGGGTAGTGATTCAAGAAACCGCCTGGCTTTAGGCTCATGTCAGGGGATTCAAAAAGGGAGAGGGGATCTTGTGGATGGGATAAGTGAGGTCTAATGTCGCCAAATTGTGAAATGAGATCGAAAAGGAAATAAATCTAGGATGTGGATAGCATCGACCAGGGGGTACAGCAAACGGAAACAAAAGCTAAACATCAACAAAAAACAACTCTGTGGACGACCAGTGGTATAGGGAGGGGGGAAGAACAAAAAGTGAAAATATGGACATTTATAATCACTGATGCCAACGCAGCCACATGGCTACAGATGCATAGGCCGGAGTACAAGATGTGCAACCTCGTGTTGTTATGCTGAGACAATCATACAGGAGAAGCACGGGATCAGCTTGCAGTGTATAAATAGCCAATTGTGACAGTGGGAACCACTGAGCCAGCACTACCATGGCAGGATGAAAAATGGCATACCCTCGACACAAGCGAAAAGGCATACCCGAATCAATGAAGATCAGCATGTACAATGACGCTTGGTCTGGGAGACCGTGGTCATATCCCAAGCATAATGGAATGGCACTTGCAATAGAACACTAGTTCAAACATTTCCGTATGTTGGGCTGCAATGCAGTCAAATGCCCAAAGTTATTAAGGGTTCAGCGTAGCCACGGCTTACTCACGCCGAGCTCAAAATATGCGAGGTCGACAAAGGGCCGGTGTGTTTGTTATGTGGCGTTAGGTAGATGAGATAAACATGAAGTTGAGTGTGGACGGAAAGACAGGTAATTTATCGCGGTAATTTTGTTGCTGCTTCTGAACACCTTGAAATGCGCCTCGCTGTGTTGTTCACTTGTGGATGGTCAAATTGCAAAAGAGGGCGTCTTGTCTATGATAAGAACATGTGGACGTTGGGCTTTAATGCTTGTTGCGCTGTCAGGACACATGAGGTTCCAGACGAAAGCCACCAGGGACGAGGAAGCAAGCACAACAAGCGAAAATCAAGGAATCATGGCAAGCCAGTATGCAACAATGACATACCGAGTCGGTGTCCAAGTCGAAAAAAAAATGAGGGTTCAGGTGACTTTGGTGTGCTAACACTGCTAGGAACTATTAAGGGTTATTCTGCAAGTCGCTGAATATAGCACTTCAGCCGAAATGCAGATAGCAGCGACCCAAAGCAATGGTACATTTGGCCGATCTAGTAGCCGAGAATGATGGATGCATGATGCAGAGGAGAGTGTTGTTTGGTGTGATGATGACGATGATCGGTGATGGTTGCGGTTATAGGAGAGTGGAGTGAGCTATTGAGTACACTTACATTGTATCGACGATAGAGACCGTCCAGTTCGGTGAAGAGAAAAAAAAGGAAAACTGAATAAAAAGAATATCAGCGGCCGAACAGGAAGATATAATGGCAGAATGAGACTGGCGTGGTGCCGGGAAGGAGGTCAAGAAGCGGAGCTATCAGGTTCTTGTACAAGTGTGCCCGGGAAGGAAATAGCCCACGTCAAGCTACCCCATAATTCCCAACCAATGGTAGAAAGTCCTTGTACTCGAATGTTCCAGACCCTTACGAGCAGTTTCTCATGATGAATTTTTGTGGAAGATTGGAAAGAGCTACGAGGTGTTGTTTACTGAAATGGGAGATGCGAGTGGGAAAAGAGAACGCTGATTGGACAGCAATCCAAAAATGGCAATAGCTGTCAACTTACATGTGCAAGTACCACGAGTAAAATATATATATATATAGTCCTGTCAATTGACGGCGGGGAGGTGCAAAATGGGCAAAAAAAAATCGAGGGAAATTGTCAAAATAGTCGGTAGATTATCGGAGAATATAAGAGCGAAGTGAATATAGCCGGGTGTATGGAGGTGATATACCGGAGGGATGAGATGCGGTCCGGAAAATTGAACGTGATGTTCCAGAGGACACAAGGTGCGATGTCGTGTTGGATGGTTAAATTATATAATTCCAGCCAGGTGTGGAGAAAGTCGATGTAAGGATCTTAGCAGTTGGTTGTTGATGGTTCTTAATGAATATAGGCGATCAGAGGGAGAACGCAAAAGTCAATGAGCTGATAAAATGTCGGCAGGTGGCGGATGATATATTAAAGAAGATGCTACAGATCTTTGTATATATGTGAGTGTGATGGTGCAGTAGGTAGCGATTGAACAAGAATGAGGTTGTCCGAATAAAGAAGTCAAGAGGAATGAAGGATGCGTTCCAATAATCTGGAGACGAGAAACAAGTTTGGGGAGATAGTGAATATATAAATGCTTCGATTTTCGAGTTGCCGGTCGTTGTCTCCCTCAGTCCCAGAAGCACAGAGACTCCAACGGCCAGAAGAATACTTTCATACGGAGTGATCCCCATTATCCCGGTACTTCCAACCCACTCATTACCCATTCATTACACGCCCTCCCACCCATAAACTATTTCCCCCTTTGTTCACAACTACAAACGCCCCCCCTCTCCTCTGGCTCCCCGTAGCAGATTTTCTGTGTCCATCCATTGTACCCAACGCCACAAAAACAAAAAAGCACCACGACCACCAGCAATACAACACGCGCCCCTCCCTTCAACCCATCGCTCATTCAGCCCAAGGCCCTGATCCTGGTTTCTGGTGTCGATACCCTGAGACCATTCTGTTCCTCTCCTTTGGGACCTCTTCCGGGGGGGGGGGGGGGGGGTGACCGTTGTTGAATGTAAGCATCCGCAGACCAGGGGCACCTTGTCATGATCGCCTATATGGCTTTCCTTCCCTCGTTCATCGGGTCGCAAGGCGAAAAGAAGAAGAATGTTATGCTTGGAAGACAGGACTTTGTCATTATTACTCTCATTAAGCTGCACTGGGAAGATGGCGTTCAGCTCAAAGGGTCATCCTGGGAAGGTGTGTCTGTGATTGTTATTGTTGTTGTTGTTGTTGTTGTTGTTATTACAAATGGGTTGTCAAAGGGCTTGCGAGCGAGGGTGTTGGAAGGGGACCAAGACAAGGCTGCAAGCACGGCAAGTGGCGTTGGTATTTCCTAATACTTGGTTTTTCTTTTTGTAATTTATTATGTGCTTTCGTTTCCTCACTTGTATACTTTTATTGAAGCAGACGTAGTTCGTATTTTTCAGAACAATAGCAATTGGTTGTTTTGCGAAGTAAATGCTGTCAAAGATGATTTATTTACTTATTAGCGGCTCTCGAAACAATAAAATACCAAAATCCGTCGGGTTGATTAAATGGGTCACAACACTTTGTTCACCCCCTAGAATTCAACAGGGAACCCCGTCTATTTCACTACTTTTGGTATTTTACGACACACCAAAGGATCTACGACGCCTCAAAGGGTGCGAGTGCATTAACCCCACGCCCTCTCCCGCTGTCTGCACCAAAAAAAATTCGACCAATACTTAATCAACTCACTTTGCTCCACGATCCTCTCCGTGTAGTCAATTTGTCAGTGTCATCAAGTTGCATCCTAAAGACCCCGTAAATAGTTAATTGCCACCTCAGGGCTTTATATTGAATCAAGCCAAGACATGTCATTGGGTGATGGGTTCTTTGGTGCAAGTCAAAAAGTCCACCGGGTAGTGATGGCCCTTCCAGAGCTTCTAGACAGGATCGGGGAACATGATGACCTTTTTTGAATGGGGGACTGGGTCACAATATTGGAATAAGGTGAATCATTGATTTTTTTTTTTTTTCTTTGTCAAGTTGACGAGGGCTTGAAAAGTTGGGATCAATATTTAGCTCCGTATTTGGCGATTAATGATAGACGAGGGGGACTTTTCCAAATGTTGAATCTATGTTTCGACAGTGACATGTGCGGACCTTTTTCCCATGTGTAAGTGTATATATCTTTGGCTTACCGTCTGTTAGGGTTATCAACTCTTGTGCTTGTAACTGGGTTAATTTGGCAATCAGTCATTTTGACGTTGACATCAACACTCGTTGTTTAGCAAGTTCGCTGGTCTGCATTCCGGGAAATCCAACCAATAGATGGCGTATAATCTACAGAATTGATGTCTAAATATATAAACAGTGTGTTGGTTTATGTGTGTTTGTGTTCTTATTTTTGTTTCCGCAAAATATGAGAATGAGAACGAGAACGATGCTCACCTAAATACTAACATCAGGTGACTCTCATTATATATAGACACAGACAATCAAAGGCCTGTTTATCCACCAGAAATTATAATAATCATATTCATATTGTAAAATCCTCTCAATATCTGTAGGGGGAAAACCTGCATCCAATTCCCGCCAGCGTACAAGAGTATGGTAGACCCAACCACCAACCCTCGCACAACCACGTCGGGTCGAATATATTTCACAGCCGGCCGTCTGCCCGTATATGCCAAACAATACTTTTGTGTGTAGCTTGAAGCCCTGCCTTTTTTTCTTACCCCAAAACCATAGTGCAACTGTAGTGCAACACATGTCTACATAGTACATGTTGAGTTTTAATTTATTTATACATAACATTATTAAACGGAAAGTCCCACGGCAACACAAGGACGATAGGCCGCATGAGCTCCACTAATTGGCCAAGCAAGGGCGCGGATGAGTATCTTACCGCTGATTGACGGACGATACATATGGATGCACGTACAATATGTGTATTTAGGTGTATATTGGTAGGTAGGTGGATATGTGTTTCTTCTCGCGTGTTGATGTGTCTCGCCACTTCCGCTGCCATGTGTCTAGCCTCGGAAAAAAAAATTGTAGAACAACATGCACAGACAAAATGGACAACGGATTGTACAGCCCGAGATCCACACTTGCAGAATGCCTTGCATGATAATCTGTCATGGTCCATAACCATAACATACTCCACCTACCACGGCCACAAAAACGACATCTTTTCTGCATTTGATGTTGCTAAATACCATCTCAAGGCTTTGTCATACCATTTGCAGCCCAGTAGATACAGCTCCGATAATCACAACATATATACACATTTACCCTCTCACAATACTTTCCCATCCCACTCCTCCCCTTCCTCCACTCCACTTCTCTCCATATATCTTCATTCCTCCCCACCTTTCTCATTTCCATTCACCACCTGCGCTACCGCCTGCTGTCCCACCCTCAGTACGGCCCTGTTCATAATGCCCGCCTCATGATTTCCCGAGACAAATCTTGTGTATGAGAATCCGCAGATTGTACCCCATTGTGCCAACCACCGCAGACTAGCGGTATAATAATAAAAATAAGCAAATAAAAAATATGAGTCTAAAGTTAGAGAAAGGGTTATTAGCCGTTATCAATAGCTAATATAGTGCACAATATGGATAATACGGAACCGGGGACCGGATAAAAAAAAAGATGTGGTGGTCCTGTAGAGCCATTGCTTAGCATTACTGGGCCCTGTGATATAGTCAGGACTATGCGATTTGCTCGTTAATTGTCATCATAGAAGTCGGTAGCAAAAACTTCCGGATTGATGTTTCAGACCCGGTGTAACCTGTAGTATCGAGAGTGGATCTACAGCATGTGTTGTTTTCTTTTTGCTATAAACATTACGCCACTTCGTTTTGTAAGTGACGAGATATGTTAGGGTTATCAACCCTAACATATCAACGATCGCCACTAATATAATCCTTTGCAATATCGTGATTGTTATTAGGACCAGGGGTCGATGACCTTTCTTTGGCAGGTGCTTTTTTCAATTCTTTCTTTTTCTTGTATCTTGTATAGTAGACGTTACATTGTATTGGCCACGGTGTGTTTTATAGGGTATTCAGCTGGATGGGATTCATTCTAAGTAAATAGATGCAAATGAGGTTAGCGGAATTAGGAGGGACGATGAAAAAAGAAAAGAAGAAGGCAAAAAAAAAACAATATCAGATACAAGTAAATTTTTACAAAAGTTGCAGACTGAAAAGTTCGATGAAGGGATAGATGATTGCTTTTGGTGGGTGCTGCCATCTTCTTGATCGCTGAACATGGTGGTGTTTGATGTTTTGTTTTTCGGGGATGTATTGAGACTTTGGACGAGTTACTGTTGTCCTTCTCTTTTTTTGCTTATTCTTCTGCTCAGTAATTTTCACAACGCCACTGTCATCTTAACTATGTAAACAATACCAATCTTGAGACATCTAAATGTTTAGCAATCAATAAACCCCAAATCAATACCTAGAAGATCAAACTATATCCGCACTTTTTTCTCTTGCCCTCTCCCTCCCGAGGCCCTCTTCTCATCTCTGGGCGATAAAGCCTCGCCGAAGATCTTGGTAATGCGGGAAACCTGCCGTTACAAGCGTTCGGGTCTCTTTGGCACGCAAACATCATTTTTCCAACTATGGTTCTGGGACCTTTGGGCCTTGTAAATTAGACAGGGGCCTACACAATCCCACCCAAGCTCCGGGAAACGGAGAAGTGTAATGTCCATTAATGTCCATCTGTCTTTGTTTATTTTATTTTACTTTTTACTTGATCGTCGTTTTATCCGGCTCATGGAATTTCGTCAATTAAAGATTGCCATATTCTATTGGTATTTCTGAACGATACGAACCAAGAAAGAAAAAAACTCAACGGGGATCAATAACCCTAGTTAAGGGCTCACAGACGGGGCTCTTCCCGACAGTCTGGAAAGTAGAGAATCCCTCAGGACACACGTCCCCCACGCATTACCGAGGAGAGTTTGAGCCTAGGAGATCCCGTGTATTCAGGAACCCCTCGTCTCTCGGCCGGAGGGTGTCTACCATACAAAGATCATTAAGATGTATATATATATGTTTATATACATAATCCAACTTACTGCCGGTACACTTAATGTAGGTGTTATTTTTTGAAACAGGTCCCGAGTTGGCTAGTCTTCTGTATTGTCATGAATCCCGAGGCTCGGATCAATGTTTGAGTAAGCTTGGAGACAAGAAAAAAAAAAGGAAAGAAAACAACTATCTCCACTTGCTACGTAGCCCAAAGAAATGACGGATCCTCCCTTTTCCAAAAAGCCATTGTTTATTTCTTGACAACCTGCCACCCACAACAGCAATTCAATGTTCCTTTTGTTCCCAGCATGCCTCTCCAGTTTGACCATTTCCAGAAAAGCCCTCTCTGTCTCCGTCTCCGTCATTTTAAACGTTGAAGTTACACTCTCACGTTTCCCCCCCTTAAAATCCATCAACCCGGGCCTTCCCCGAACTTCAGCTGCCTGAGGACAAGGGGGCTGTCGACGCCCTCAAACACATCCTGGTCGCCGATTACTGGTCATTATGTATATACAGCGTCTCGTTCAATACTTGCCAAATCAAAATGAAAATTTCATGACCTGCAGAAAGTCGCCGCCAGTCAAAATGGTGATGCCTCCCTCTGTGACAATGATATTGTATTTGAATAAGTAGATGTAGGGGCGTCGCATGTCCTCCTGCTAATATCCCTCCCCCAAAGACAATATCACTTCCTTCTATACATTGGCCAGCGTAACTTTATACCCTACAAATCCTTGGAGTGACTGGGTTTATTTCAAGGCAAAGGCAGAGGCAATGTCAAACACAGACATAGACACAGAAAAAAAAAAATACAAAAGCATCAATGAATGTAAAAGTGTCCCCAGTGATCCGCCTTTTGACCCCTTCCCAAAGCTCGGATGCTCGCTGTATTGTTAGGTCCTTTCGAGACACTCTATATGGCAATGTCCAATACCCAGCGTAACTCAATCGTAACAAAAAAGCAAGTCACGGGTTCTTTTGCTCTCAGTTTGGATTTCATATATATCAATAACGAGAAAATAAAGCTAATGTCTGAGCTCGAAACCAGCGTACTGGGTAGGCCCGGGCTTAATCTATTTTTTTTTCTCAGTGTAGGGGGCAAAGATCCAATATGTGTAGCTATCTAGGTCATATGATATTTGAGGCTGGTAGGCGGTGGGTTAGGGAAGGAAACATAGAATGGAGACTAGAGATAGCAACCAATCAAGAACGGAAAAATCACAGGTTTCTCGGTCGTGATGGAGATCGACCAAACTAGTCAGGTTTATTCTCAATGAGGATATTTATATAGTGTTTAATGCTTGATTAATATATTGAGACCCTTTTTTGTTTGTTCTCATTTTGCAGTTTTGAGAATGTTGCTTCGATGATGTAATGGATGCTGGAGATATCTGGGGGGCTACTATGTAGATCTGTAATGGCTCTCCTTGGGTCTGTGACGCATTCTTAGTCTTTGCAATCACAATACTGGTCACGAGGGGTGGAGTAGATATTCCAGTGAATCCTTTTTTTTCGTCTTTGTGTAAGATCATCACTAGTAGCAAAGGGTGGGTTGGACGGAGAAGGTAGGGAAAATGTAAAGGGATATATCGGTTTTGTGGGAGAATACATGTAATGAGAGACTTGCAAGATCACTTTGCCCCCCCTCACGTTATCGGCCGCTTCGTAGGGATGAATCGTATCATTATTTATAGGCCAAGCAGTCACGGGTCGGGCCATGGCTGGGAATTGTGGACAAATCATAGTCTTTCAAATAGTACGAAATATGACATCAATCGTCTTTGGGAGTCAAAGAGACAAGATACCCATTATGTTTGAGGCTAGTAGTATCAACATCAAGACATACTCTCACATCATCACACCCTCATGTAAATATATCGAGGAGAGTACTTCCCCAACTTTCCAGAAAACGATAACACAAAAAAAAATAAGATATTCAGCTCCTCTCCATATCTGCCGTCAGCCAGTGGGCTGCATCTTCGAGAATGCAGAAACCAACATGCATGCAAGCAACTGCACCTCACCTCAAGTCCCAATTTTTTATTATTGCCTCGTTTTCATAAAGATTGAGTTTTGGGCATTTCATGGTATAGTATACTGGGAGAGCCACTCATGTAAACGCTACGAGGCCGGATTGGGATAGGTGCAGATGGTCATGGTCATTATGTGGAGAAAAGGCAGAGATGAGTAAGGACAGAGAATATGATGATAGAGAATAAAGTTGGAGATGGTGATGTTGGTGGGTTGCATTTGAGGGGTAATGGTGTTCATGTTGGTGTGGTTATGTGTGTGGATGTTGTGTATGAGTACCTAAATGCTGACAATAGAGTCACGGGATTCAAAATAGAAATGTCACTTTTTTTTTATGAGATTCTAAGATTAATGGATTGTGGTATTATCTCGTTTATGTGCCTGATTCACTCTATATTCATCTCATTTACATGATTATCTCGGATTATCTGTAATCTTTTTTTTTTCTTTGTATAAAAAAAATACTTGACCTGATAAACATCTGCACAATAGCCAGCACCACACGGGATCCTCAGGCCTGCATCCCAACCCAATCACGCCAACTGACTCTAGCAACACTAACAAAGGTCTCCGCATGCCGCATGGCATATAAGCGGTGCCCTGTGGATGGTCGTGAAACGGAAATGTCAAAGGAGCGGGTTTGGCCATGTGACTTTTGGTTTTCCCTGGGAAAAATTGTCAACTGTGCACCAAGACTAAAAAATTGGATTCCAGCCATCAAGTCAACGACTAGATACTTACCGATTCTCATTCTTGAAGACAATCATAACAGACCCCCCCCCCCCCCCCCCCAAAAAAAAAAAAAGGTGGCCACACCCTCGAACCCGCCTGGCTCGCTGCTGTATCCTCATAACCTTTTCGCAGATACTATACACATCCTCAAACCCCCCATTTACCACCGCAACTCTTTCCCATCTCTCCGCTATCCGACCACCGCCAGTCCGCGTCCAGCCCACCCTAACCATCAAAATCCCCTTTCAGCTATCCAACTTCTACCACTAGATAGTGTATGCATTTCATAGTCGTTTGGTTGCTTTATATTTACTGTATAGTTCATCACCTGGCTGTCCGTATACGCCTGCCCTGCGAATACGGAAATGCCACATTGTACCAAGTAATTTCCAGAAACTTATGTTCTATTTACATATGTACATATTATTTGTGTGTGTATTTGTAGTTGACTATGGAGTTGTCGGTGTGCCGTTGATGGAATATGGAGACCGGCGGGAATTCGTGGATGTTGACAAATTAGGAAATTAATGGACAATAATTACGCCACATATTAGATGTTGCGATCCGGCAGTCTCTGAAATGTGTGGCGCTATATGGAATCCATTTATAAATCACCTGTTGGGCCCCCATACTAGCCTCCATAGTGCCATACCCAAGTATGCCTCTGAACCAGCCATCTTGAGGCCTGATATCTCTAAAAATAATATTAACGAACGGCCACCATCTCAACTCAATGAACCACATATACGCATGCTCAGTCCTTGTGGCGTCTCTAGACAACCTTATAACCTTCCAGAAGGAACAACAACTGTTGTATTCTGGTACACAAACCACAAACGCCTCGTGTCCGCCACAGAGCGGCGCCACCAGCTCTTTTGTTTTATTGAACCCTGTCGTCGGAAAACGCGGTTGTTATTATTATGATGGGAAGTTTTTTCTTAGCGTGTGTGATCTTGGAAATGCAACATTGTGTTTTACTTGAACCCTTGAGGGTTTGTTCAATCTCACTGCCAATGCCGCCAGACAGCCATTGTCAACGCCAAACTTATTGATTGGTTGATTGACTGAGTGACTGAGTAACTAACTAATTGATGCATTGGTTGACCATGTTTTCAAATATTGGTTCGTCCCCCTGTGATCGACTACATTCGCTAAAATGGAAATAATGGATTCTTTGACAGCGGGCCCTTGGAGGGGAAAGGGTGAAGAAGAGCGAGGTGTAACGGGACTCGTCCCGGAGGGCGGAATTCTCATTAGAGTATCCAAAGGACCTGGACGGTGGTCAAGAATTTTTTTTGTATGTCTGGGGGTGTCAAGAGTGGTTGAGCCTGAGAAATCAGCCCGGTCTAGCCGTAGATGAGGTTGATTATGGGATGAGATTTAGTGCTGACAGATTTACACAAGAAGACTATGCAGAAGTCTCATCGGACACGCTGATACAACGCATAGATAATTCTCTACGAAACATGAAAACCAATGTTGACATGATAAATATTTACACAACTACATCTAGACAAATTTTTTCTATGTACACATACAAACCACCCTCTTTCCTGGTCTAGTCCGCAATGTGGTCGAGGCGCAAGTAATATAGGGGATCGACACACCAGGAACATTATCCACAGCTTCGGTACCTGGACGTCGAGGAGGGGTGAAGATCCAATTGATGCTTAGGGTCACAAAAGTCAATGCATAGGTGGATGAAGAGACCGGCGATCAATGAAACTTGCAAAGCAGCAGAGCTAGAACTTATTCGAGTCTTGAAATGGCACATATCTCAGCTTCATCCTACAATCTTCCATCTGTAAACAAAGACCTCAATAAAACTCTAAAGGGCCTTCCTTCCTGCCAGTCCATGTTCCACCACATCTAAACTTTCCGACATCCCACCACATGACATGAGGCCACCACCACACCACATCCACATCTAATTGATAATCTCCTAGTCTTCTTCTTCTTCTAATACCTCCACCCCGCAACTACGGCTACCCACCTCTCCTCGAAGCCACTGAGGCTGTCCGGCTCGCGACAGCCCAGCAGACGGGTACACTTTCGGGTAAAATCTAGGCTTCCGGTGGGGCCCAGCGGCGGATAGAGACAGGCTGACAGTAATCCCGTTAAATTGGTGCAGTCGGGTAGTCTGTTAGTGATTATCGTGGTGAATGTCGTTTGTCAGGGATCCCTGTATGGGTATTTCGGTTGGTGTTCTTCTAGACCTATGTCTGCTATTGCTAAATTTATCATATCCCCTTACCTCCAATATTTACAAATCTGGTAATTGCAAACCCTAATTAATAAATACATCTCATTTCAGATCCAGCCTACGCTCAAATACTTGGCAGTTCCATTTTAATCATTTATGTAGACCATACTTTACGCTTTGCTCATCCCCTTCCATCCTCTTCTCTCTCTATCCTATCATTATATTATTTCCCAAGGCAGAAACACTGAATATACATCCACCATGGTCTTCCCTTACCACATCTAATCAGCAATCTGTGCCCCCGGATCTGCCGTCGATATGAGCTCTGCGGATCACCTGATCGCGACAATCACCTTCCTGATTTCCCGCCCGGTTAATATTCCAAGGGGTATTCTGTGGGTTAGGGGATTATGTAATTATGCCTTTGGGATTTCAGGATTGTAAATATGCAAAATAATAGGAGTATTTTTGTATCTAGATAAATGTCTTTTTTATGGGGGTTTGTAATTGCATTTGAGGGAATGATGGGAAGAGGGTTTGCAGAAGCCAATTCAATGGAAGGAGTGGGGGTTGAGATGAATTTCTTTTTCGTGAGTTGGCGGTTTGTTGGTTGGGCAGATATAAAGGCGAGAGAGGTCATACATACAGAGTGAGTCTGGAGATGGAGGGAGGGTTCGTGGTGGTAGTTCTGTGGTTTATTTTGGGGTTTCTGGTTGGATTAGGCGGTAGGTAGCGAGATGATAGATCGGGGTGAGATGTGATATGTGAGCGAGGTGAATTGATGAAGCAGATTGGTCTTTTTGTCTTACTCAAATATAAATATTTGAGAAGGTTTATGAATGGTAATTGTCCTCATCCGTATGCAACAATATCACAGATACTGCCATACTGCCTGAGTTTCTCCCACCCACTGCATCAACAAACAAGCAACATCTGGATGATTTGTCACACAGGGTTTAAAACAACATACTCTAGGGTTAGTAAAAACTCTGTAAGATGATTGGTCCATTCCCCCATCTGAGACAATATCATCACCATTCAATCCTTGACTGCAACCTTCAATTTTTGACCGACAACACATTTTCAATTTCCACACTGTGACTATGACATCTGTCACTGCAAAAAAAAGGTGTGGCATCCATATGATTGAGCTGAATAGCTAAAACTCGGTGTTTCAAAATGCACTTTAAGAGTTGATTGGCTGCCAGTTTGGGACCGGCGTATGAACTACGGGGCGGAACTGGTTGGTGGATAGGCAATTAGTGGAAGCAGCTGGTCGAGAAGGGACGAATGAGCAAATGCTAGATCTTCTGACTAATGCTTACACTTGGATGTGTCACATTATTACTATACAAGAGATGGCCCGGTCCTTCGTCTGTCTCTACACAGATTCCAGACCAACAATACTGGATATAAGAAACAACACCCATAGTCATCCAATGATAATCCATAATCATAACAAATTGAGGTCCTCACTCTCCCGGTATGCTCTGTCGGTACCGAGCTGGAAGATCCGGGCAATCTGGTCTGTCACATGTGTTCACCAGCACATTTACATTAGTCTACATACCTATCACATTAAATTATTTATTTCCCAGACTTCGTCACCTTTAAACTGGGAAATATTTGATCATCTTTTCAGTTTCACTTTGACGTTACTTTTGTGTAAAATGATCTGTGATAAATAGCGCTAAACAACACACATGAAGAAGCGGAGATATCTGGCTAATCTCCTTGCGTCAGGATAACAGAAATGCTATCAGCTCTGCAGGTTTTTCATAGAAACATCAAGTGTTTTGACGTAAGAAATTGTCATCGTAAAATTCCACTTGATCATTATCTGACTATACGTATATCTACCCATATTTTTGTCTACAAATACACCAACATAATCCCCATAACTTCTGCTCCCTCTCCCCGGAGCCCCGCCCACCTTACCACCACTAATAATTCCATACACCCCGACCCGAGGAACACTTCCGGAATTACCTACCGCGTCAACCCGTGTTTTTTGCCCCTGATCGGATCCCTTGCGGTTCCCCCATTAAGGGTTAATATCCATCTTTCTTTCTTTCTTTTTTTCAAGTTGATCCTTTGTCTTGTCAGAAGAATTGGACTGTGGTGATCCTAGAGGAGTGGAGGGCCATCCACGTAAATACCAACTTTGTTGTTGAATGGGGAGATATATTTAACGAGAAAGGGTTTGTTTTATTGATGATTTGTAAGATATTAAAATGTGAAGGGTCTGCCAGTGATGGTGATTGGCATTGTTGTAATAGGTAGTAAAGAGGTGATAGGATTGTCTGAACTTTGCCTCAATTCACAAATTACCTTTCAGCTTTGTGATGAACCACAATCTCAAATAACGACTTGCACTTGAACCGCCGGAATGTCAACACCGGATGTCGAGAGCCTAGTCAGATCTGTTTTGGGGTTCTGTAGGTTACCTCTATGTACAGATAGTCCGGCCCTTGTGCAGCATTGGGGCGATCCGAGGTATTGTGTTTTTGTTTAACACATACATCTTTGAAATTGTCACGTTAAAATCACAAACAGCTACCAGGACAGTCTTTTTAACAACGTGTCATATCACCCCTTTGAACCAGCCTCAAAATCTGATCTTATGTCCTTAAATTTTATTTCTAAATTCAAACATAACTTCCGCATCTCATCATTCCATAAATTTCCCAAATGGCTCTATCTCTACCCTTCCCTACAATGATCAACTCTTCAACAAAACCACCAAAAACACACTAAAACGCCCACTCGTATCTAACACATGACAAAATGCCGCTTAAACTACTCACAATGCCAATATTCTTTTGAACCAGCCGGGGCATCCATGACTGATGGCCACCGGTCACTTTACGAAGCTAGGAAAACCCCGTATAGAACCGACTCGGAGGATGGCGAGTGGGGCAAGCAAGTACAGACATTCCCTGCTTTTTGCTGGTGTAAGAAGGGGTTAGCTGAGTACAGAAGTTTGTCTTGAAGTTAAAGGATAACAGGATTTATTATATTTCTTGGCTTTAACTTATGTGTTTGAAATCAATATTTTGTAACCATCTCTACATTGACAGATTTAATCTTGCCATTTTGCACTCCTGCAGCTGAATTATGCAGGATACTCGCTGTCGTTGACAACCCCTGAATATTTAGTCCTAGTATGTTTGTGGCCGTCCGCTGTCCAACAACAGATTGGTCATACAAAACTTGTTTGTTGGCATAATACAGCATAGTAGAGGATAGTGGTGTGATCAGTTGGTCGATGTATTTGAAAATCATAAATTTGGACAAATATATTGACTTGATAATCACTCGTTGGAGTAGCATGATGAAGTGTACCACTTGACTTACTAATATACCACATCACTACTCTCCATAATCCTCAAGATATCCTATCCTATACACATATACATAGATACATAGTTGCCCGATGCCACAGTCCCCTTCACAACTATATACTATATTGACTCCCATTTCTGCATTACCCAGCCTTATTCCACTTACCCGCTCAACTTCTCCGTACCTGTCTTATCCCATGTCCACTCCCCATCCGGCACAAACAACCAAGCCGAGCAAGTGCATACTGTATTTGGTATGTGCAAACAAGTACCATGCAGATACTAACTAATATGCATGAATCTACCTATACAAATATGAGAACATTAAGACAAACATCTAGGTCAACGGCAGAGCACGCTAGTCATACAAAGTGGCCGGGTGCATCGGTTGAGCCCGGCCACAAAAGCTAGTAAAGTCGCCCGCCACTGTCAAGATACACCACATACCAGCCGCAAAACCAAGATTAAATCACAAAAGCGCCAGTATCGACCCAAAGATGCCAGGATGTCATCGCCATGGTCAATTATGTGCTTCGAGGCGTCCAGACATGTCCGGATGGCGTTCGCTGTTACCCGGCGTCACCACCCGGTAAGCCCCAACTCACACTCACTCAGCATATGGCTAACAGCATTTCCAACCGCCAAATGTCCAACGTCTGAATAATATTCGAACGAAGAATTCCAACCTGGTCGACGGCAGTATCGACCCAGAAGTCATGCCATATTTACCTAGTGGTATTGTCAAGATCACAACATTATCCAACCAAGTTCCAACAAAGCAAGGACTACAGCATCATGTTTCGGGGATTTTTAGCCATTATACAGTATTTGGGGATTAATTATACATACATCTAAGTCAAAAAAAAAAAACACAATAGTAGCCGCCTTGCTAGATATTCAATACTCATGTCCCACCAACGGCTCGTCCCTTCACCCCAAGCCCGAGCCCCAGTCTCAACCTCTTGATGTGTATGTGATAAGAACAGATAGGGAACCGTAAAGCAAATTTTGCCTTGAACTTAATATCCTCAAGCTCCTAGAGTCAATATCCAGTACTTATCGGCGAGTCAAATTCCAAGTTCCATCGTTTGCTCTGCCAAGGTCAACCAATATGGACCCTAACCCTTAAGACATTATCCTCGTCATGCTCATGTAGAACACAATGTTATCTATGATAATATTACTTAGCATTGGTGTTGTATAATTAAATCTCTTTGCCAAGGCATTATCTAAAGGACTAGTCCTATAGAATTACACCCTCTTATTAATTCCAAACGCTAAAAAATCATCAACAAAGCCCACCTCCAACCCCATCCAAAAAGAACAACTTCACCCGGACAGGATTGAACTGTCAACCTCCTGATTGCCGAGCAAACCTCATAACAGTTAGACGTGCTAGCTAATTGCACCGCAGAGGACTTTCCGTTGTCATTTGGTTGCACATCTCGCTCCCCATCTCGCCCCATAAGCCAAAGTGTCCACAAAACTACAATACAATGGGGCGGACCCTCCGACTCACCCTCATTTCCCGTCGACTGCTTCTCCACTTCACCGCTCCACTCACCGCCCATTCCGTACCACGTCCTTCTCTAACGCCACCCGCTGGCCATACCCACCAAGATACCGAGGTCATTTCGGAAACACATCCGAGACTTGCATTCCAAAACAGCCTTTGACAAAGTACACTCGCCATGTGTTTTGCTGTCTCACGGTTATCCGCATTTCAAAAAGACCCTGTTGTAGTGACGGGAGTTGGCAGGTGCGGTCTTGGTTCAACAGATACTCACCGTAATGCCAGTTGCCGGATCGTTTCCACAAGACGTCGAAGATCACAGATATGGGCGGGTCCCTACATACCGGAGCGCCATGTTCTGGCAGCAGAGATGTCATCCACGTTGCCACAAACTAGCGCAAAGAATACACCAACCTCAAGAAGCGCTGCACAAGTCATGCTCTATGTCATTACAATAGCATTGATGTATTTTCAACATTATATAGGGACATAACCCTGAACCCTTCTATCTCCAATTGTGAAATCCTCTCCTTAAATATAAACATCAAAATGTCCTCCTCAACACCACTCACACGAGTAAACACCGAAGACAAATGCCTGCGCGAAAACACCCCCAATAAGGAAACAGATGAAATCAGGGTTATAAAGAAATAGAGATAACAGGAACCAAAGCAACCAATATGGTGCGGGGGAATCAAGAAAAAAAAAAAAAGATGAGACACGATATCACTAGAAACCGATGCTGTCGCCGACAGTTTATTGTCTTATTTGTTGTGAATCGATGAAGCAAGCAGAAATCAGATGACAAGACCGGACCAGATTCAACATCCGCATGATGAACATAACCTGACTGAGGAGCCAGGCTGCTACTGACAGGCGATACAGATCCATTTTACATGCGGCGGATCTGAGTCTCATTGGTGCAAGACTTGAACTCCTCCTCCGAGGAAGAGAACTTCGCCCACCACTCAAAGAGCATTGACTCACAGATCAGCTTGAACCACGGCGTGAATTTCAGGTCAGGAGTCTTGAAGAACTCCCGGAGCTCACCGGGTGTCACGTACTTGGAGTCGCGTGCCTCATTGGGGTTGACATTAAGGTCAACATCCGCGCGAATAAACAGGATGTAATCAACTGTAAGTAAGCAAAAGGTTAGAGACTAAAAAAGAGACCAACTGGTGGATGTGTCAAGTAATCGGATCAACTTACTCTCGTGTTCACCCCACTTGCCATCCGACGGCGCCTTGTAGTGGATGCGCGTCAGGAAGTGAAAGTCCTCAAAAGGGACCTGCTCGGGTTTGACGCCGAGCTCCTGCTCCAGCTTGCGGCGGGCAGCGTTCTTGACACCCTTGATGGAGTCGGGCAGGGTGGTGCCGGCCTCAGAAGGAACTCCCAGGGGGTGGGAGCAGCAGGTGTTTGTCCACATGTCAGGGAACGTAATCTTCTCTGTCGCACGCTGCTGGAGAAGGAGACGATTCTTAGAATCGAAGAGGAACACGGAAAAAGCACGGTGAAGGAGACCCTTGTCGATGTTCGTCATGAGATGGCCTGGCGAAGGACGGAGATGTTAGCAATCGGAATCGGAAATGAGACCGCCGGAGACATCACCGGAAACTTGAAACCTGGTATACATAAGAAAATAAAAAGCTGATTGACAGGTACTTACACAGCTTCTTGGAGGCTGTGCCAATGGGCATGTCGTTCTCATCAAGGACGATGCACATCTCATCCATGAGCTTGATCTGCTCTTCATCGTGACCCTTGAGAGCATCTGACGTAGTGTCGATGTCGGGGAAGAGAGACAGGATATTCTCCGCAGTGATGGGAGCAGTACCGGCAGTGGCGGCGACGGAAGCAGCAGAGGCAGACATGATGAAAGTTGACGGGAAGTGGGGAGGTAATGTAGAAGCGACGATGTCGGTAAACCGGGCGGACTTGGAGGGCGCGCAGGTTTGTGAGTTGGCGGGGTACAGACAACAAGGAACGACAAGGTACAGAAGTCCAAGAAAAAAAGTCAATGTGCTGGGATAAAAGATGAAGAAGCGGTTATGCAGGCAAAGTAGCAATCAAAAGAATCAAATCCTTGTCGAATGGGACCGTTGGTTGAAGAAGAGGATCTAGATGTTTGAAGCACAAAAAAGTCAAAAGCTTGAAAGTTGAAGCTGGAAGAGTGTGGAGTGTAAAAAAAGGAAGAAAAGGGGCCTGGTGAATTGAGGGGAATGGCTTCAATTTGAACTTTTTGAAAATGGCTGTGAATGAGGGGAAGGAAAGAGGTCCGAGAACTGGTGACAGCAGGAAGTGTCAACAAACAAGCACTCTGGGCAAGAAGTAACAGTGACCGGTGAACGCGGGGCAGGCACTTTGGGAAAGAACATCAAAGAAATGCACTATCGTAATGAAGCATGTGAAGGTGGTCTGCAAGGCTGGGGAAGGTCAACTATGTTTTTTTTTTCTGTTTTGCGGCGCAGATTACAGAACACTGATTGGCTAATGGGACACTATCACTGTAAGTTCTCTATTGTTTCCAGTTTTGGCTTGTGAAAGCTTGTGATAGCGGTGCTAGGGGACAAAAAGGCAGGGAGGTTAGCTGGGGTATTTTGACAGGAGACTTGTGACCGGTGAAGAATCGACAGGAAGGTGCTGATGTAAATGACACCAGTGATAATTGGAAATTGATAATGGTCAAAGGAAATTTGACTTCACAGGGCTTGGCTTGTGATAGTTACGAGGAAGGAACTTGCATCGTAGTTGATGTAGTTGATGTTGTAAATAATAAGCCCTACGTAGACGCTTGCTCTTTGATGGGGACGGGCCGTGATAGTGTGCATGTACCCTCTCTTCATATGCCAGCAGGTAGCGAAGTTGGTGATGAGCGGGTTCATCATATCTGAGTAGGGCAAGATCGTTCATGATAAGAATTTTTAAATGCATTGAATGCGGCAATTTGAAGTCGGCCTGAGACTTAAGTTCGACAAGACAGTCATATCTAATTAAGATAGATCTGGTAGATCGGTGACATTTAAGATATCAGTGAATATGAGTTGATGAGACCTTGGCGTGTTGGGCTTCCATTTGTGGTAAAAAAGTGACCAATCCTGCATGAGTTAGTCAAGATTTAATGCAAGCAAGCAAAGCATAATCCTCATACTTAGGAGTTGCTACTTGTGGCCCTAATAATGTTAAAAGCGCGGATGGTGTAGTGGTAACATTAAAGCTTCCCATGAAAATGGACCTGGAGGTTGACTCAAGGAATATATGCTTTAGCTCCGGGTTCGATTCCCGGTTCGCGCATGTATGCTTTTTTTCGTTTTATTTCTGTGGTCGATACTCTATCATATGGCATAGTCGGACTCGAGAAAATAGAGCAGTGATTTTGTCCCTACCTTTTCTTTTCTTTTTCCTTTATACCGACAAAACGATGGAATCATTTGATCACTTTTCATAGAGGTCTCTTGGATCTCCACCTCTCAGGTATTGGACTCCGCATAAATGTCACGATATCATTCCGGCCATGCAAGTATCCGTTAGTGTAGACCCCACAGTTATATGGTGTGCATATGATGCATCCGATGTAAGAAGTCTAATAAGCCATCAGTCTCAAGAGGCCTCATGCACCTTCAACCTTGAAAATTGTAACAAAAAAAATCTGCTGTTCTATCAAGCCTTAATCATCCATCAAGTCACAAGTCTTGGCTTGTCTCAATGAATCATCGTATAGTCTGCGCCCTTGTCATGCTGATGCCCCGTGCACTTTGGCAGACTAGACCGGGAAAGCTTTCCCTTAGGATTAATTTGCACAGTCGGGTTCCGCTGTCGGCAGTCAGTGCCCCGGTAAGACTTAACGTACACTGTTGGCGGGTGGGTACAAAGCGAGCTTGTTGGACGAATTAGTTTTAGAATATTCCTATAAGGGTGACAATGTAAAATCCATATGGAAGCCAGGTTTTGACTGCTTGAAGAGGAGAAGAGAGAGGCGGAGAGTGAGGAGAGATGATGTTGCGCGATGGCAGGTTCGTTGCCGCCGTAATGGGCATATCAATGTATCTACATGGTGGATGGACGGTAGTAGCTGACAATGGTGGACACCACGTCGGATGGAATGTCTATTTGGGGAGTTTTGATACCGAGATAGGCGGTTGTATGGTTCGTTTATATCATGGGACAAGAGCCAGCTTGCCAGCATCGAGCTTTCGACGACGTCGTGCAACAGCAATCACCCAACAATACCGTATCTATGGATTTTCCCATAGTTCTTCCCAATGATAACCACCAAGAGTCTATTCGTGATTTGCCAATTGTCCTTTGTGAACTCCCTGATGTAGAGAACGCTATTGTGACAAACTTGTATGTGTACATGCATCTGTGCACCACACACAGGCAACTCCAGGATTCTGCATCTCCCCACCCTGTTCCTCTGCGTGCAGTCAGAGGCATGTCAAGGTTTCGAGATATTTATCTAGATAGTTATAGTCTCTATTATGTGACGACTGCTGCGAAGAGCATGCAAATCGAAGAGCTGGCCCCTGTGCGTGTGGCGAGTCATGCATACGCAACTTCATGCTTCTCAATCATCGGCCGACCGGACTGGAGACCATGGAAAGATACGTGGAAGCATCAGACTTTTTAAACCTTTGGTAAACATGCATGTATATATGTATGTATATAATAGGAGTGTGATGTTAGTTCTCGGGCACAGTGGTGGTCAGATTGGTGGTAGAGGAGGTCGCAGGGTTGTATCTGCGGATGGCAGGTTGATATCTGGGAACGGTCTGGCTGACACCATGAAACAACCCCAGACTGATGGATGAGTCTTTCTATCTCGTGGAGTCATCTCGGGGTGATGTATATATGCGATTGTAACATCTGTATGCGAATGATATATAAGGGAAGCGCCATCCAGCTCGAGGAGACCCGATTTCTTCTATTGCTATATATCTCTTTCCTTATATTCTTGCCTTATCCCCACAAAACCTTAGGTCGATGCTACCCTAGAAATATAATTTTTAAGTTTGATATTTGTTTTTCTGCCACAGTGTTAATCGCTCCATGAGTTCGTCCGCATATGTATACTATAACATCGCCCGTACCCCCGAAAAAAAAAGTGAAAGTCATACAAACATCCGCCGATCGCCAGCTTTCCGTTATCATCTTCAGTCCTCTAATTGCCGCCATATTCTGACGTCACGACCTTTCGCCACCAACTGAATGTTTTACATTCCGCCCGCCATATGAATCATAATTAGGGTTCTTTTTTAAAGGAATAAAAGCTAGCGGCCATTTGTATTCCCTAGATAGGCTAGTGATTACTCTGGTTCCGCGGCGCTCATTGGCTTAGTGTCAGGAGAGCCCAACTTAACTAGAGGGGTTTGTTTGAATATCAGAAATTGGCTGAAGCGTCGCGAACTAAGCGCATATCTGGCTTCACTAACTTAATTTCTCTGTTTATTTTTCTGAAATTTCCCTCAATATTCCAGCTCTGGGGAGAAGAAATATTGTACCTTCTTTTTCTGAACATACCAACCTCGTCGCTCCGTTCCTACCGTAAACGGACCCTGGCGATTTCCAAGATCATCACCACATAATTTTTTCACGTATCCCTCAAACAACTTACCAAAACTCACCATCAATTCAAAACTTCTCACATTCTATCGTTTCTTACCTCATATACATTACTCATCGTCAAATAAAAATAGTCCTTAACCCAAAATGTCCGCCAAACCAGAGCTCATCGTCTCCAGCGATGTAGCCGCCTATTCTCATACCCCCTCCCCCACTTCCTCCTCGGAAGACCCTTCCGCCGACCCCTCCCACCCCATGTACCGCCGCCCTTCAGGTATCGCCTACGGCACCGAACGCCCTACTCTCCTCATTGCCCCCTTACAAACCCCCGAGACCCTTTCCTGCTCAGAGCGCTTACAGTCTAGAGCCGCCGAGACTTCCATGCTCCGCGATAACCATTTACTCCCGCCTAAGCACGGAGTGGTCCAAAAGGGCCCCTTGAGAAGGTTATACGACTCTATTTTTAGCACCAAAGTCCGCGATGGCCGGGAATACATTGCCAACCCAGTCTCATCAGCGCCCAGAATCAATATCGATGAGACCACGATGTTGCTATCTCCAGCCTCCGCGATCCCCTATGGCTCCGAAAGTGCCGTCACCGACGAAGACGACGATGCAACCCTCATCAACCATGGCGCCCCATCCACCTTCGCTGATCCGGAGACTATCGGTGAACAATGGGAAGCCGCTATCCAATCTGGCCACCTGCAATCTACCTGGCAACGCGAAAGCAAGACCATTCTCCAGTATTCCCTTCCCATGATGGGCACTTTCCTCCTCCAGTATTCCATCAACGTCGCCTCCGTCTTCACTGTCGGCCATCTCGGAAAGGAGGAACTCGGCGCCGTTTCACTTGCCAATATGACCGCTGTTATCTCTTGTTATTCCGTCTTCATTGGCCTATCAACGTCTCTTGACACCTTGTGCGCTCAGGCCTACGGCTCTGGACACAAGCATCTCGTCGGTCTTCAGTGCCAGCGCATGGCCTACTTCCTCCTCTCCATGTTCCTTCCCATTTCAATCTTTTGGTGGTACGGCGGTCTTGTTCTGTCTTACATTGTCCCTGAGCGCGAGACCGCCGAGCTCGCCGGGCAATATCTCCGCATCCTCATCTTTGGTGGCCCAGCCGCGGCCATCTGGGAAGCCGGCAAACGCTTTGTGCAATCTCAAGGTATCTTCCATGCCACCACTTACATTCTCATCATCGTTGCCCCCATCAATATCCTGTGCAACTACTTCTTCGTCTGGCATCTCGGCTGGGGCTTCATCGGCGCCCCTATCGCCATCGTCATCACCCAGAACTTGCTTCCGCTCCTCCTGGCTGGCTATGTCATCTTCGTCGATGGCTCTCAATGCTGGGGAGGTTTTTCTCGTCGTGCCCTTGCTAATTGGCTTCCCATGATCAAACTGGCGATCCCTGGCCTCATCATGCTCGAAGCCGAATACGTCGCCTTTGAAATCCTAGTCTTTGCCGCCACGCAACTGGGCCCCTACGACCTCGCCGCTCAGGGCGTCATGGCCACCCTGACATCCACCACCTACCAAATCCCCTTCTCTATCGCTGTTGCTGGTTCCATGCGTGTCGCCAACCTCATCGGCGCCAAACTCACCCGCCCCGCCCGTCTTGCCGCTAAGGTCACTATTGTCGTCGAGGGTTTCGTCGCCCTCTTCAACTTCACCATGCTGATTGCCTTCCGCCACCGCATTCCCTACCTCCTCACTCAAGATCAGCGCGTCGCCAAGATCTCCACCACCGTCATGCCCGTGCTAGCATGTATGCAACTAGCCGATGCCTTTGCCGCCGGTGCCCACGGACTTCTTCGCGGAATCGGCCAGCAACACATCGGGACTTACACGAATCTGATTGCTTACTATGCTATTGGGTTACCGATTAGTTTCCTGACAGCTTTCAAGTACGGATGGGGCCTGTACGGTATGTGGTTTGGCGTGTCTATTGGGTTGGCGTTGGTTAGTATTGTCGAGTATATTTATTTATTTGCCAGTGATTGGGACAAGGCGGCACAGGAAGCTGAGAACCGTAACAACACTGGTTAAAAGGACTGAGCAGAGTTCGAAACGTCCAAAAAAAAATGGTGTTTATTCGCATATGTGTCATTTATATCGAAGTATATAGCAAATCCACTTTTCTGTTTTATTATTTGAGTTCCTCGTATGTTCTTGTCCAGTGACATCATCATCGCATTGCCCCACCTTTCCGACCCCGAGACAGCACGGCTTGGACCAGAGCTTTGCAACGTCTTCACATGTCAAATTGACATATCACAATCCACAATTGATCATTCGCACACAGAAAATCACACAGTATCAAAAAATAATCAAGTATAAAAATCAAATCATGTTATTCGCTATCGTATCAATACACACAACCACCTCCAACTGCATGAAGCCAGTCAATGCAACCCCCTAAACAAATGCGTGTGGCATAACTCATGATATGTAAAAAGAAAAAGCAAAACAAAAATAAAAAGGGTATTTGAATCCCACCGTAAGGAATGATAAAAACACAATAAGAGAACCAAAAGAAAATGCATACAAATGCCGGCCAAGGTTATCGTTTCCCAAAATTAAAAAATACCAATCAACGCTGGATAGAAGAAAGAAAAAAAATAAATCAACAAAATCCAAGGACAAGGGCCTGTAACCCTTACTCATCCTTCCGAAACGAGTTTAGCGTACAAATGCAGATCCTCGTAGTTCTTGGAAAGCTCTTCAGCAGAGGGCGCCGGCTGGCCATTAGGCTCCAGGTAACGCACGGGGCCGTAAGCGTGGAGATCAGTGTACTCAGCTGACTTGTCTTCAGGGGCAACGGGGATGTGAGAAGCGACAATCTCATCAATCGGGATGATGACGGAAGGAGCATCACCGATGTGGTTCACGGGCTTCTCATGCTGGACATTGTCGACATTGTACTCATTAATGTCTTCATAAGGGGGGAAAGCCTCAAAGTTCTGGTATGAAACAGGCGCGCCGATAGGGTTCTCATACTTGTCTAGATCCTCATATAAAGGGAAACCAGTCGAGGTATTGTACCTGACAGGAGCACCAACAGGACCATAATGATCAAGGTCATCGTACTTGGAGGCAGGGTCCACAGGGCTACAATGACGGATAGCATCGAATTTCTGAGGACGGTACATGTGAAGATCATCATACTCATGCTCAGACTCAACTACTTGCTCCTGATGCATGAAAGGGCCGTACTGGTGCAGGTCAGGGTAGATTGGCTCCGCCGTCTTATCGGCCGAGATGCTCAGGCTAGACCTACAGTGAAATCCCCGGCGAGCAGAGGGCATCTTGCCTAGAACGGAGGGATCTTTTAGAAAGGACATGCGCGATGATCTCAGAAAGCTGGAGGTACTCGCGCTCTTCTCTAGAGGCGTTTGCCACATGTGGCTAAGGTCCACAGACGACGCCCGGTCAGCATCGAAGTGGACGCTCTCAGAGCTAGCCCTCCATCCAACAAGTTTCTCAGATTGCGAGCCAGGCGCTGTGCTCCAGTAGTGCGCAGCTAGTTGACGGCAGGCAGTACGGGCGTCAGTGTGGACTGGGAGATGCATGTGCTCTATAGAGGCAGAGCGAGAAAAGGAAGATGAAACTGAAGAGGCATCCTCGGCCGCAGAGGTGATGGAGTCGGAACGGTGGTGACGGGAGCGAGTAGCGAGACCGCGGGTAAAGACGACGGGGACGATGGCGGCGGCAGAGGCCGGAAGTGACTGCCGACGGGCAACGGTGCGAGGAACCGCAGCAAGCATTGTGAGGGACTGATATGTGTATGTGTGTGGGCTATGTATCTAGATAGCCAAGGGTTGTTGGCAGTAGATCCTGTGCTATACCAAGAAATATTTGAGGTGTACAAGATTTTAATGCTTTATAGCGGCGCCGAAACGTTGAAAAGGAACGTGTAGGATGGTGAAAAAGTTCAAGACTGGTAGAGCAAAACAAAGATGAACACGGTCGTGATCAATTACAAGTGCAACACAAGTAGTGACAATAGTTGGAATGTTGTAGTATGATGATGTATGAAAACAAGATGAAAAAATAAGCAGCTAAGCGTAAAAAAGAAGGAAAAAAAAACAGACTTCTAACAATGGCAGTGGCAGTGGCGATGCCTTCAAATATAAAACACATGAACACCAACTCTCCCATCGACCCCAAAAAAAGGCACTTGCCATACCCCTGTCTGCAGGATCCTATGCCGCCGACTCCAAAGCATCCATCAACCCCCAGCAAAAAAAATGGCCTGACAGGGGCCCAAAATCAGGTGGCGAAGCACAGTAGGTATTTTTTTCATAGTAGGATGGACCCATGATCTAACCTGAAGGAGGCCCAGCACAAAAAGAGTAAGAGCCATTCCCTAATACAGTAAAACCAACTGCTTTATAAGTCAGGCGTTCGACGGATAATGTCAAGTAATCTGGCTGCAAAGGATCGAGCCCGCTAAAAATGGCACTTACCCCAGATTATTGGTGCTTTCATGCGATGAGGGGAAGGAGGACAGGAATATTTTAAAAAGGAAACTGGCCAAGGCAGCGGCATTGTCAAATAATGGAGAGGATCATGATATACGATGAAGCTAAAGGTGGAGTCCAGAGTGAGCAATCATCGTCATTTACTCGTTTCTTCTATTTGTGCAAAAAAAAAAAGAAATATTTTTCTTCTCGTCTCCCTCATTCTAGTCCCTTTTCTCCTCTTGTCACCTTTCTACAAGCCAAGCACCGACGTCAGACACCCGTCGGACACCGTGTGAAACGCAAGCCTGGTACACACTGTCCACGCTGGCCACATGCACAAATTCCTTGCCACAGTACTCCAAACTGTGTCTATTCTCCTTCCGCTTCAGTCTATCCGGAAACTTAATCTATCTAAAAAGCAACTCCTCACTCGCCATACCTGCCCCCCCTTCTCCATGTTTGTCTGACAGGTAATGCACTAAGCTACCTCAAAACAACGTTCAAAACGGAGAAAATGGAGTAAACAGGCTGGATTGTGATGGCGATAGTCCTCCGATGATATTTGACAGATTGTGGCATGTTGCGTTGCTTCTCCAATGGTTTGGGACGGGACGGGACGGGACAGAAAGGAGGCCTTCGGCCATGGCTTCCGCATAGTACACGGACCCATAATGTGCAGAATGGCCGAGACAAAGACAGAAACCATATGACTTTCCCCGGAATCGACTGATACCCGATCGTCCCTGTTTGACGAATGGGATGTTTTTCCCCCCGCATGCAAACCCTCGACAAACTCCTCAATGCCACCAAACTTGTCCATGTTCCCTCATCTTCATAAGCAAAATAAGAGCCTCAACTCTCTTCGCTATCTGACCATTCACAATACTCTCTTCTTCGCCTTGCTTCTCTATCAATCTCCCCATCGATCAACCTGCATGCACCACGCGTTGGCCCCAAAATTTCCCGTTTTGCGGGGAACCGAGAGGATGACGGTGTACGACACTAGGCTCAGAGGGGCTTAGCGTGTCCTTTGGGGAGAACGACGCAGCAATAATCATGCACAAACGACGGGCGGCGATGTTTTTTTTTTTCGTTTTTGCTGTGTGCTTGGCGGGCGTAATGGGATGCAATGAAAGGAATGATAACGAAATGGAGAAAATATATACGCGGGTGTTCTCCATCTAAGCCGTAGACAAGGAAAATTCATGTTTCGGAGTTATTGACTGAAGCTATCTACATGCATTGAAAGGTAGATAAAAATCACCGCCAAAACCAACTACAACCAGTCCCTCTCTAAAACTCACGATAATCAATCGACGCTTCTCATTAATCTCCCTTATTTCCCCCGGCTCCACTGCCAATCACACCACCGTCGCTCCCCACACAGTATTCATCATCCCCTCCGACCCGACCCCCCTTCTCCCCCTTCTCCCCCAGCCAATCATCTCTCTCCTCCTGCCCCACACGGCCCCTCCCCTTCCGAGAACATTCCCCATCCAGCCCGCCACCCATGCAAATAACTGGAGCAACTTCAGTACATCACGTGAGTGCACGTGACAAGCGAACCCCGTAGAAGTTTCGATGATGTCATGAATAAGGGTCGGAGATTCCAAAAATGGAAGGATGATATCGGTTTGAGTTGGGCAGGGGTGGTGTTTGATACTAAGTGACACAGCGAGTCCAAGAAATAAGGAGGGATGGATGGAAAAAGAGATTATCGTGAGTTTCGCATTGCATGTTTATTTGCTGTGGCGAGGGCAGTTGTGGTATTTATTCAGATATGGGATGCCAAGTTGGAGGCTATCATAGTGTTTGGTTTCACGTTGACGAGTTCCAATATCCTTTCTCGTTCATCTAGAGTATTCGTATCGTCACTCTTTGCGAAAAAGAAAAGGCATGAGCAGATACATGTGGCTCCCAACAACGTTTCCCGCCTATTGTCCTCAATCCGCCCGTCTCTTCTTGATCCCTTCGCCCCTACGTCATAGCTCACCCGTCTCATCCAGGGCATCAAACAAGCTAGGATGGTACTATCACGACATCAACATTACCTCCACTTGATGAAATAGCTCTGCAACTGGGATTCAAAATATTCGTTTTTGATTCTTTAATGGATAGATCAGACGGTTTATTTGGATTGCATCGGGTTGGTATATGTCTACTGAGTTGTTCCATGAAGTCACAAACTATAACCCTAACTTGATCGATAACGGGTGATGGAGGACCCTTGCATATTTGTAGGTAATAGAACCCTAAGACTAGAGTAAATCTATTTTTTTACCGTATTTTTACCAATGAAATCACTGATCTTAACCCTATTGAATAAATGAACAGTGCTCCTAACCTTAATTGTGCAACCAGCTTAAACTCTGTTTCAGTTGATGGAGTTCAGATTGACAACGTTTTGGGCCTAGAATTATCAATTATGCTAATTATGATTCCATAACTACACCATATACCATATGGCTTTGGTACTAAACACCAAAATTGTTTGTTTCACTCGAGTTACCGTATTGCTTCACCAAGATCAACAGCTGAGGCCAGGTAACCGACATGAGGAACTCACTTACATTACCCCACGATCGTCACCATTCAGCTTCACAGGCCTCTTCCATAACGTCTTCATAATTTCCTTGTCCTCAGAAAACCCCATATCTACCAGCTCACCTCAACAATCCAACAATACCCCGGCCGGGATGGCCAAAGGACTAACTCGCCGCTAACGGCATGTATCAACCCTCTCAACAGTAGATAGCGGTAAACCTCTGGGGATACTTAGGCCTTCATCAGTTATGGCATCTATCAACACAGCCTCGAATGTATAGTTTTTGCCAAGCTACCATCCACGATCTAGACCAAAGGCGTGCAATCAAGACTCCCCAATTCTTCACTGAATCGAAAAGAAGACATGTAGATCTACACAACCAGGTAATCTGTCATCACACAGAGACAAATAACAAACCATATTGAGACCTATAGAGATATATTAGCCTTGATGACTTGTCAAGGTGTTAGTGGCTTGTGTTACACACCTTTAATGTGATTAGGTTGTTCAACACTAAGCGACAGCACCAGATATGAAGCATAAAAGTCTAAGATATTGACAATGTAACGGCATATAGAACATAGGAGACAAAGAGATAATCCACATATGACCATAGCCTGTGGAGAATACGGGGTCCCGTTTGCTCACCCATAGTCGAGCCACAGAGCGCCGGATTAGTACTACGGTGGGTGACCACGTGGGAATACCCAGTGTTGTGTGTATTTTGAGATTCTCTTTTTTTCACCGGAGTTCTAGTATTTTTTTTTTTTACAATTGATACATTGTATTGCTTTTTGACTTTGCTACGTAGTGATGCGTCCAGACCGGGTATCGACCACCAAGATGTATACCCGGAACTCGGGTGGTCCATTGACCAGACCAGTGACGATATATATAATAGTCTTCGATATGTGGGGAGAATGAGAGTGGCATCGTGGCTCATTGCAAGAATATTAATGGTGGTAGATATAGAAGGTGGCGGTTGCGTTGATAGTATGCATAATAGTCGTTATATTGTAGCGGTGAAGGCAATTGAAAACCGGTGGCGTCAAGTGGACCGGAATATGAGGCTATTACTTGCTGTAAGCTTTTAAACGAAAACTATAATGAAGACTTTTAGTGCTTTCAACATATTCTCCACATAATTTCTTTTCAACATAACCTCACATCGGCGATGTCGCTTGGTCTCAGCACCGATATACAGACCCCAGTCCAGTCCGGTGAGCTCAAAAATGACCGTGCACTCACCTCCGTTTCCCATCAGCCTTACCACCTCAACATTCCTCACTCCCCTCGCCACCCATTGCTTCTCCCAGTTCCATAAATCCACCACGCACATTCCGTCCGACAACCTCATTACTCCTTATCGCGTGCCGCGCCCCCCATGACCCACCCCTCACCGACCCAAACCCACGCATGCCACACCACGTCGCCGTTCGTCCTTCCCACTCATCCCATGACCACCCCATCCACTCTGCCAACCTCACAATGTCTTCAACTAGTGATTTTCCTAGAGGGTTGAATGTGCCGGACAAGGTGAGGGACTCCTTTTTTATACGGCTGATTTTGTATATGTATATGTATATGTAGTTGCTCACCGCCACGATTCATGTCCCCCTATAAAACCCTGCGTCATCCTGCCACATCAAGGAGCCGAACCACATCATAGCCAACAAAGGCAAGTTACAGACACATGTACGACGGCTTCATATTCAAAAGCAAAAAAGAAAACAATCACTTGAAGACGTAAACACATGAACATAATTGAACATAATATTGCATAAATAGCCGTGGCTTTATTTATTGCAAATGGTAATGAATGACAACCCATCACCACTGACACCTAAGTGACTGAAAAGCCAGATATTATCTACCAATAATCGCCAGTAATAAAAAATAAAATAAAAACATGATAGGAAAACCCCCATGTAGAATGCCAACAGATCGACAAGACCGCCCCCAAAAAATAAAGTCCAAACAAATAATGCTCAACTATATCTAACCCAGAAAAACAAAAATCACAAAAAATCACAAAAACCCAGAAAAGATAGTCAATCCACCCAAACGCCATGCGCTAAGAGTATAATAGAAAAACAAAGAAATCAAAAAAAAAAGATCACACTTCACTTCCTCTCTTATAACGTCGTAGCACTCCCCCCAAACATCCTCCCAAAGTACCCCCGCGCCCGCCGCGCCCGCTTGGGCTTCTGCAACCCCGCAATCTCATAATCCGTCGCCATCCCATACCCATACATCGGCAATGCCGACCCACTCTTCCGCGGCAGAATCGTCGTCACGGAAGCCGCCGCCATGTAAGGGCCAGGGGAGATCGCCAGTACATACCGGCTAGACTCGGCATCACTGGGCAGGTAGACATACGGCTCGTTGTCAACGCCGTCCGACGGCGTCGTCGCCGGCGAGGACTCCCGGTAGCTGGCGCCCGAGTTCATGGACAGGGCCGGAGGCGAATCGTAGGTATGCGGCGGAGTCAAAGAGGTGACGGCATAGCCCGCATGGTTATAAACGGGATATTGAGCAACAGGCTGCTGGTCTTTGCTGTCGTAAGGGGGCGTAGGCCACCGGGTGACACAATCTCTCTCGGTAGCCATCTCGGCAGCCTTCAAAGACGACATGGAAATAAGCGCCCGCTTGCGCTCCAGTCTCTGGCGGGCCCGTTCGGCGATTTGCGCCTCGGCAATCTTGGCCTCAGCACGTTGGATGCGGCGCTGCTGGCGGGCGAGGATCGACTTGCGGAACGGCTCGAGGAAAAAGTCGAGTTCGCGATACAGGTCTTCAGGGGTGATGCGAAGGTTCCATTCGAGGAGGCCCAGCAGTTGCTTCTCCATGAGGTTAACTTCTTTTCTGGAGAGGGCAAAGTCAAAGTTGTCGGAGCGCATGTTGCTGTAGTTGGCCCAGTACTTGTTGCGCGGCGAGGAGTCGTTGAGGTACTTGGCGGCGAGGATGAGAGAGGCCAGGAAGATGCGGTGCCCGGTGCACCGGAGACCCCGGGCCAGAGGCTGCAGCTTGGACCGCAGGCGGTTCAGGTAAACGAGGGAGGACATCAACGTCGGAACCTGAACGTTGGAGGAAGAAACAAGCTTGGTAATAAAAGCCTCGAGGGAAGGAAGGGCCCCGTTTTCCGGGCCTACTTCGACGGCGGCAGGGCCGTGGGAGCCTGTTTGGTTATCGGGGGCGGGAGGAGCTGGCATGAGCCTGGCGTCGCAAACGATGACGTTGCGAGCAGATTCGGCGAGATAGCTGATCATTTCAGTGGAGACAGGCTGGTAGATGAACTTCTCGAGAGCAGCAGCGTTGAGCTCCTCGGAAGTGAGCTTCCTCGTGTCAAGAGAGATTGATTTAGAAGGCATTGTGACGGTGTGGTTGATAGGAGCAGAGTGATAGGGGAGATAAATGCTAAAAGTGAACATAGGAACACTGCGAGAAGCGGGCAGTTAATATCGTGGTCGACGTCTCAAGTAAAGAGGGACATAGATCAGAGACTCGGAATATGTGAGACGGTATATAAAGTGTATGACGGGTGTGTATGTGTGTCAGATGGCAGAGAAAATCAGGTGAAGATGGTCAAGTCCAACAGCAGCCAAGCGTAAACATAAATCCCAATCAGTAACACAAGTGTCGTAAAGTGTGCAACCAGATCAAATCGTAAAAGAGAAAAGAGCAGGTAAAGTCCAAGACGTCATAAAATCGTGATCATTCACACAAGTCAAGCGCCCGTTCAGACCAAGGTCAAGTGCGTCATCCAAGCAAGAAGCCAAACAAATGCACATATATTCAGCGAAACGAAACGAATGCTTGGTGAACGAGCAAGAGCAGAGAAGCACATGGCCACCAGACTCTTGGAAAACCACGACGGGGAAACCTCCGATGATATAAGAACAAAAAACCAGCAATGGAACGACCATGTAGTGCCCGCCTTGCATCCTGTCCCATCCCATCGTTCCCCTCGGCCAAGCAACACACACACACACACAAAAAAAAAAAAAAAACTCGACGTTCCCATAGCCCAAAGTGTGGCGAGGGATCGCTGATGTGTTGCGAAGGGGGTGACAAAAGGGAGAGAGTGTAAGGTGGTGGTAGAGGGGTGGCCAAAAATTCAGACCAGGGGGGGGTGTCCTCGGGTTGTTCAGGCCCCACGACGAGCATGGTCAGGATTGAGGAGGTGACGTTCCGCTTGGTACACGAGGCTGAAGGGTGGAGTCTTTGCGCAACTACCCAGCATGGAAGGGATTAGGATTGCAGGCAAAAGCTGTGAGGGTGATCGACAAAAAAAGCCAGGCCATGGATGTGAGGATAGCATAAAGAGGGGTGCCCTTAGTGTCAATTTTTGTATGTAGTGAGAAAGACATGTTAAGATGCAAAAGTGAGCAATATGCCAGGTAAGACATCGTCAAAACAGCCTAAGACTGGATCAAAGGAAGAAAACAAAATCAGATGATTCCAATTATGGCGGTCACTGGAATATAAGGCCACTTGTTTTGCCTCGAGGCAATCTCATGACACGGGGCCGCGGAACCAGCTCAATGGCCAAATTTTAAAAGTGCAGTTCTTTTTTTTCGGCCATTATCGCGAAAAATCCAATGTGCGATTCGCCCAGATGCATTGCCAGTGACTCGTTGCATAATGCTGATGCAACGGCAAAGAGGAAAACAAAAACGGCCCCGTAACAACTCACGGCCACCTAAGCGGAAGAGCTCGCCGTATGCACGTCCAACGCAACAAAAGGATGAAGCCGCTAGCGGTACCTACATGATAGGGAAGGAGAGCCAGAAGAGCCATCAATCATGCTCAGGCTGCACGGTAAATGAAAATGAGGGCAAATCTAAATGTGCCAATGCAGTTTTTTCTGGCGTACATAAGACACCACTCGGTGCTACATATACACAAGATGTTTCCTAATAAGGATGGCGTCGCAATAATGTCTATCCCATATATGGGCATGTGGATGGATGCCCCAACTTTGAGACATACAATAGAACAGAGGCACAGCCAATTTTGTCTTCGGCAACGGATGGATTACTTGAAGTCTACACATTACTTTGCTTGGGCTTGTTCCTCAAGGGAAGACAGTATCCGTGTACAGCAAAACTATACACGATACAATGGCCAACTAGCAATTGAAAGGGAAAGCAAGTAAATGGACAGGGGATCTTGGGCTGAAATATCGTGCTCACAATATCACCACAAAACAAGCGAAGCAGGAATGTGAACAGCAAAGGCCGCATCTGGTAAGGGACATTGGCCGTTGGGGGGGGGGGGGGGGGAGAGATACAAGAAAAACGCTAGGTTTGGATAGGAAAATGAAGAGTCTCCGTAGAATAATGGAAATGGGACTTACATGAAATGTAGTTCTGTAGGATTCAACTAAAGCAAGAATTAACAGTATAGTAACTGCTATAGCGCCGAGATGCGAGATAAATTCCTGCTCTGCTATTAACGGCGGCGAAAATAAACAACAAAAAGACTTAAAAAGAGAAGGAAAGAAAAGGGAATTGCAAGACTGGAAACGATGCGGTGACGGAATCGCCTTTGTGTCTTTTTAATGAATGTCGTTAAAGAGAGCGGGGGAAAAAAAAGAAAGTGGATAAAAGCGAATGAATGTAAAGTGCCGATGACACGAGAATGGACAAGATCTTTGAAAATGGCAAACTCTGGCGACTCGGAAGTGCGGTGGACCCGGTTATGGAAGAACAAGATAATAAAAGGTCGGAAGCAGTAGACACGCCGAGACTAGTGGGCCTATAATAGCCTAAAAGTGACCTAAATATGCCAACACTCTCCTAGACCGGTAACAGACGGACTGTTGTTTTACCCAATTAGCAGCCGTAACACAAATAACCAATCAGGTGTTGCTGATTTTTTTGTTCTGGTATCTTGAGGCTTGGTTGACAATGAACTTCTCTCTTTTCGAGAAAGCGAATGGCGAAAGACAAAAGAAAACGACAACGACAACGGACGAAAAAGTAAACAGCAGGATTGTAGAGACGAGACAATGGGACTTGGAGTTTGAGGAAGGACTGGGCAGCAATGCAGCCGACGTGCAGGTGTTGTGGATTTTAGATGTGTGAGGTAGGGAGGGGAAATTGTTTTTTGGCGGCGGCGGCGAGGGTCGAGCCAGTCGATGGATGCCAGCGAAGCTGTGGATGTGGTGGGGGTGAGGGGTTGACGGTAACAAAGATGCTAATGAATGAGAAATAGACAAGAGCAAAATGAAATCTAAATGCAAGATGAAAAAGACAGATGATGATGACAAGATGCAAAACAACAACAGCAAAGACACAAAGGAAACAATGCAAAATGATGATGGCAGTGGTAGTGATGACAGAAAATCAAAGCCAATCAGACTTAACGGAATCCACTAACCTTAATAAATATCACTCAGGCCAAATAATAACCTCTATGCACACTCAAAATTAGCGCTTAAACTTCCATAAACATTCAGTCTCCCATCTCAAGGTCCCGCCCCATCACTACCCGCCGGTCATCTGATACCGTGATGGGTCTCCTCACCCAGCCTGCATATTCTGCCTTTTCAAGTCATCCGAAGCCTCTTTTCCCAGCGCCGAGCCAACTCGTCCTATTGTCGCTTTGTCATGATCGTTCATAAAACCATCGACAATGCAAATACCGGGGCTTGCCGCAGTAATCGCGGGCCCGGATGGTGGGGCCCTAGTCTTTTTTTCTTTTCTGAGTGGTGGACCGAGCTTCTACAGTTTCCTGAAAATGGACGACTGGCGCAAAATGATTGGCTGGCGAGACGCGGGATAGAAAGACCGGGGTCTAGCTATTTGGGGAGTTGGAGACATTTAGAGCGGAAACGCATGCATCAAGAGGATGTCAAAAGTTGTTTAACGAGAAAAATAAAAATAAAACTTACTGCGTATTTTTTGTGGGATTTGGATGGTTAAAGTGGTAGTGGCGCGCTTGTTGGAGGTTCGAATACGGTTATGGCGGGTGGTGGCGGTAAGTGAAGCAGTAGTGATCTGGGGTTTGTTTTTGTTGTTTTTTTTTCTGGTTGGGTTTGTCGATATGTAAGTGCAATGGTGGATTATTTTCTATTTTTAGCGGGTGTTTGGTGAGGCATTGGTGGTAAGTTGGCGACCAATTATTAAGGTGTTTTGAGTTTGGTGGCTTGAGTGGTAGTGATCAAAATTATGTTTCGTATTTTTGTGTGGTTTCTCAGGTTAGAAGATGAATGAATGGTGAGTATCAAATATAAAGAATGAAACAGGCTGATATTAAGTACGAAGTGAATGGTCAAATAGAGATGATTAACGAATATATCAAAAAATATATATTTGTGCAATTGTTACAAAAAATAATAAATTTTGTAACGAAGAATCAGCGATATCGTGCTGCATCAAAAAAAAAATTATTAAGTGTCTTCCCACGCAACACAAGATCACGAGAGACAAAAAGACAAAAAGAATCCGAGAATGAATACCAAATACATCACCTTCTACCACCCTCCTTAAGAATCAATCCCCCTCCCTCTACGTCAATACCCACCTCGCTCATTTTCTGTCTCCTCCCCATCAACCCTCCCTTTGCTCACCACTCACCACTCATCCACCTGTCAACAATAACAAACAAAGATATGGATTGTCCTGCCGATATTCCTATAGTAAATCAAATGGTGAGCAAACGGGGATATTGTGGATTGGCAGGCTCCGGTGGCGAGTTTAGGTGATATGGCTAGAAAATTTCACAGTAGGTGTGATGAAGCATATGTGTGATTGTGAGCCACTGTTTATCCTAAGGGAGTATAAAAATGAGGTTAATACTACCAAAGGCACTAGTCGATAGTAGGGTTAAAGTACACAGCTAGGGTTACTTATCGTCCGTCCGCTAATTATTAATCAATCCAATTCAATTCAATACATAATTGTCCATCTCCCAAACTTCAGACTTTAGTATAACGACCCGGAAAGAACTGAAACTCTCACTCTCCCATACAAAACACGATCCTACCGTCTCTGTCTTCACAATATACAAAACCAATACATGCAGATATCTATTTCTTTTTGTACCGCCAATCCCCATCCAACATTCATTTCATAACCAACCCACAGCCAACCCACCCCACCACACCACACCGATCCCTCTGCATCCGCCGCAGGGGCCTGCGTTGGCATCTGTCGTCTGGGCTGGGTTGGTGATGGTTGTTTACAGTGGTTGGCATGGACACCGATATATACGTATGTATGTGTGTATTTTAGGGTGAGTAGGGAATGGACGGACAATGAGGATGGCAATGCCATGGGTGGGTAGTGTAGTAGGATTTGGAGCATTCTACGTATGTACACTCATGCATTTATGTGTTCTGTTGCCGATGGATCCTTATGGTGTAATCTATAGAATTCCCAATAGTCGCTTCTTAACCCGAATCACGGGCGAGCGGTGAGTTGGCACAGAACTCAATATTGATATTTCTTTTTGCCTCGGTATTTCTCGTTGTCGTATTTGCAAATTTATTTCTTTGGTCGATGCAGACACTTAGCTCTAAGGTCCACGGAACTATAAACGCAACCTGCAATAGTCAGGAGTTGAATCTTTTGGCTTCCATTTACCGACTTATTTAAATATTTAGATCCATCTTAGACAAGGCCTGCAGGGTATCTAGGAGATAAATATTTATGTGCTAATATGCATTAATGTAACTACTCCTGCCGAGGAATAAATATTCTGTCACCAGTGTATCTCTGTCTGATGTTGAGCGTATAGTAAAATGTACCATAAAATATAGGATGCAATCAAAATGGAGATGCGGCAATGTTACTATCCTGTTTAGTCGGTCTTAAATACAGTGGCACGAAACAACATCAGATGGTCAGCATGTGCTCCCCACAGTATGTTCACAATCTCACCATGACCAAGTTTCATGAATCTCATTGGTACTAGATGCTTTAAATAAATGGAACACCTAATGAGAAACCACATGCTCCTCACTCAGACCCAACCAACACCCAACACACCCGTCATCAAATTCCTCCAGATAGATATGATTAGTTCCTCAATTGAAAAACGCTCTGCCCAACTAAATATCAATGATCTAGACAGATCTCTGTAACCCTGTCTTTCTGCAATGTCCCCAATAGTCAACCCAACTCGATTCAGGGCTATCCAATAAATGTCCAACTGTCTCTCGCCTCATTAATAAGATTGCCATGTGATTAAGACATCTGCAGACTGCAATCCACGTAACCATGTAAAAATACCTAGGCTTGATTGTTCTGATTGTAGCGACTTCTCTAATTAGTTACATTGAGTCGTCAGCTTGGGCAGGAAGGAATTGGGTAGAGAAAAGTAGGGTTAGGGAGTTAGCATAGACCGCGATGAGTTGGCAATGGATGGCATTGCATTATGACGAGGTTGTGGAATGTGATTGGGTTGTTTTTGGATCATGCAGATAATCTAAATTCTGAGATGCCGGGGAGATAAGTGATATGAGTCTCAGCTCGCGGTGGTAATTATCTTGGTTTTGAGTGTTTGCATTTGGAATAGAAAACAATCGGATGATCGAAATCCTCGGTTTCTCGCTCTTTGTTTGTTCGGTTCAAACATGAATTAAACTTGCTTTTGTTTTTGATGAAACTGACATCATGTTAGATTGATCAATACTCAACAAAAACCAGTTTATCTCGACAAAATAACTAAAATAACTACTGTTCACTTATTTCACTTATAGCTGAATCAGCCTTGCTCAGCTTAGCAGCACTCCTCATCAATGCTGCTTGAGAAAGCTGAGAAAGCTGCTGTATCTTTCCTACCTACCCCCACCTATTCCCACCTATATGTCGTCTCTTATACGTCTGAGCGCGTGATAGTGACAGGGACATACGGCAAAGATCATTGAACAATGAAGTCGCAGCCACGACGACCACGACAAAATATTGACGGCCCTATCTCATGACATAGTGGTATGTATACTAGCAACCTGTTGCATCGTCATTAGGCTGAAAATAAAAAGAGAATAATAAGAGTGGACAAGTGATTGATTATTCGCGATGATTGAATCTACGATCAGATGGTATGGTCACGAGGCTGATGACTGGTAATATAGATACAATCTCTTTTCTCAGAAAATTCGTCATGGAGTCACATGTAGTGTTTGTAGGAGTGTGTATGATGGATAGTGGAGATGGTGCAGATGCACGGAATCTAGACATCATAGTCATCTCATATCAAATAAACTTTGCTAATCCAGTCCGTGTGCCGTCTCCAACTCACCTATGATGCCTTCCAGAGCTAGCATCAAAAATGCCACTCTGCGTTACGACTAGGTGTTCAAACATCACTCTTAACAATTGTAGTTCAATGTATCAAAAGCAGGCCTTTTGTCTTGGTTTTTTTTATCCCATTTCATTGACTCATCATGACTACAAGTGATTATATACATGTGTAATACATAATTGAATCAACCCCCCGATAATAATAAGAAGCCCGCGCTGCGCCACACGCCACACGCCACATCGACATGTGCTAAACGATTGGCTGAGACAATTTAACCTTGCGACTTCCTCACTCAGGGCAAAGCAGAATCATGCCTTTACAGAGGAAAAAAAAAAAAAAAAAAGAGAAAAAATTTCACGAAAAAATAAGATCATACTCAGGGTATCTGATCTCGCTATATAAACATGACTAATATTATTTCAAAAATACCCACATGGTTGGGGAGTTCAGCAGAACACCCGAGTAAAAGACGATTCGGGGTCACGGGAGGAAGGGTTGATAGGACAAGGGTTATGGGTGAATGTCGATCGATTCGAAGGTTCTTTACAGACGGTGGAGGGAATTTTGCATGTAACATAAAAAAAAGATATGCCGAAGGCAACCGTGGGTTCGGGCGGGTTGGGTGTTTGTGATACGAGGTGATTATCGTCTTGATTCCCCAAGATGGGACCATTTGGAATTTTGGAATTTTTGTAAAATTGCTTGTTACCACATGAACATCAGCAGATATCGTGATCAGCGGAAGTGCATTGACTGCTACTGTTTATTCGAGGACTATATACAAATAACAAATAACATCGGAGATCTTTTAAGGCGGGCTGATGAAGTCAAGGTTCGATCCAGTACCTTGCAGGAACAAATGTTTATTGAGATGGATGGCAGGGATTCGACTGGGATCTATCAATCATGTATCGATGGTGTACGTGAAGGATCCGATGATTGGCCATTGTGGCGACTGTCTGGAACTACAGGCAATTTTGTGGTCAATGTTTGTTTCCACAAGAAAACAAAGATATGGCCGAGTATTTCCCCCGAAAGTTCATCACTAAAACCAGGTTATTCTACCTCTCACCTAATCTCATAGCAAAATGTAACCAAAAAATCTCCGGACTATCGGACAACCCAGGCCTCACTAGCTACGCACTACAGTTACTAATCTCAATCCCGGTTCTCGGTCGTCTTTCATCAGTGAATGCAGATTTAATCCTCCTCCGCATGTTATCCCTAGTGGCGAATATCATTCTCACTGTTATCACCATTGTGACAAAATCAAATCGCCCAGTCTAGAACTTTCAGCTCCGAACACCAATAAACCCTCAGCTACCCGCAGAAACCTAAACCGGGTATCCCTAGGAGACGATCATCCCTTGGGGGCGGATTTTCAATACCGAGAACATGAGGCTTGCTAAAAATCACCACTTCTCATGCAATGCCACTTTTTAGTATATATCTAGGGTACTCTTAGTAGGAGGGTATATCCTGCTCCACAAAAGGATCATGCTAAAAAGTATTGTTACACAAGATATTGTGGTTTTTAACAAGTATCAGGAACATGAGATGGTGCCAAATATAGCTATTAGCGTCTAAAAGATCTAATATTCATGTAATGTCCATCTGTTATCGCGAAAACTTCCTATATCTCCCTCTCGCACACTGGCTTTATCCACGCCGATTCTTATTATGTGAATATTCCCTTACGCTATGTATTGAACCTTCAATATAACCCCACATCCATAATGTCTCCATACGAATGCGATTGCATCACCAAGGCAATCCCATCGCCACCGCGAAAATTGACAATGTCTCACAACAGGCACAATGAACCTTGCTCAACAGATAGCCGAGCAAGTCCACTGTCCAAGCGGATGGAGATGACTTGGGGGCCGATGTCCGTGGCCGCGAGTATAGACTATTGGGAGAACTAATGATTGAAATTTTTGCAATGATGATCGTTATGAGGGGTCATGGACTAAATAGATACAAGAGGGCTCGAGAGTACATGAAGAGTAACCGGAAAAAATGCCGCATGCGTACATCAATGTACAAAAATGTGTGACTACACTCTTTTAACTGGAGACATGGCGTCGTGGACCATTGTGTAACCACACTGTATCCTCGAGTATGCAACAAGACAACACAATAGTCTCCACACTCCGCCACAGATCCCAATCTGGCCATGACCTCCCCGACACCGGTTCCTTCAATTCTTCATTTCATTCGGCCATCCGTTCCGTCCGTCTCCACGGCCACTACCTCCGTCATCCACCACACAAACCCCTCAACAAACATCGTACTATCAATAATTCGGGGTGGTAGCGCGGTTGAGAGCGCGTTAGACCGAAGCCATTAAACTCCAGCCGTTTCTTCGGAGTTGCTATCTAAAAGTCGCCAGTTCAATCTCAGTTCATCCCAATATCTTTCTTTTTTTTTTTAATTTGTCATTTTCCTTGTTCGGTAAGGACGGAAAAATTGGGTATGGTCGGGGTTTAGTATACTCGGGGTGGAAGACGGACTGACCGGAGACCGGGGAGCCGGGGCAGCATCAACTTTATATTTGTACTGTATACATATCACATTGCAACAACAAACAATAGATTCGTCCAATCTTCTCATTTTAGTCCGTGATTGTCATCATACATATTCCCATTCTTCCCATATGTCGTGACTCACCCGCCGCCTCACATCCCCCATCACAAACCCCACATATACTTCGAAACCACACCCGCCTTCAACTATATAACAACCCAATGTCCTCCGTGGCGCAATTGGCTAGCGCGTCTGACTGTTACGAGCCCCATTCAGCAATCAGGAGGTTGACAGTTTAAGCCTGTCCGGGGGAGGCAGTTCTTTTTTTGCTGCTGTTATATACCCAAGTTAGCGATTTTACATTTTTGCCAATGGGATTACTATCTAGAAACACATCAATAGTGTACGAACAAGCTATCATTGTAGCAAAAGACATGTATACCATTACTCTCTATGCTCACGATAACAATACATGCGACAATCCAAACAAAGCCGCAAAATAGCATAAGGCATTAAGATTCATAACCCCCCACATAAAATATCAAAATAGCACCTTCAAAACAATAGTCTTGCTACAAGCCAACAATAACAATCTCAAAAATACTCACCACTGCAACCATTCCCTCTATTTCCGGGCTATGTCTATATGCCAGAAGGCCCCATGACTCCCGTGATCTACCGCCGGTGCAAGATTTCTTTTATCCCTCTATCGCAAAGCAACAGAACATAAAGAACAAAGTAGGGAACACTAACCCTGGCATATGGATATCAATTTGCACTGGCAATAATCTGCCGTCATAGATAATTATACTTTCTTTATCCCCTGACGGCAGACACAACGCGGCTCCCTCCCTAGTAGTAGCTACGGGTCCGCCCAGAGGGCGCCGCTGGAGCAGCTTGTTGATACTCCTCAAAGTACGGGTGGTTGCAAGCCTGCTTCGCCGAGATGCGGTTGGCGGGGTCATACACAAGCATCTGTTCCAGCAGGTCAAGGCCGACAGGGTCTAACGGTTTGCACAGAGAGGTGTTTGGGTCGCGCTGCCATTTGGGGAAAGAAGGCTTGAAGTCCGGGTATGAGGTGACACCGGGCCAAACCTCCTCGGAAGGGGTACTAAGGATACTATTTGTTGAAGACGAGTCAATATGAATAATAAACAGACATGTTGCAAAGGATACTTACCGGAAGATACGGAAGATCTGGTCTATTTCGGAGTCACCAACGAACAACGGCTTACGCGTGCACATCTCAGCAAAAATGCAACCAACACTCCACATATCAACGCCAGTCGAATACTGACGACCACCCAGCAAAATCTCAGGAGCACGGTACCACAGGGTAACGACCTCATGAGTATAAGTGCGCAGCGGTACACCAAAGGACCGGGCCAACCCGAAATCCGCAAGCTTCAAGTTCCCATCGCGGTCAATAAGCAGGTTCTGAGGCTTGAGATCACGGTGAAGAATCCGGTGCATATGGCAATATTTGACGCCCTGGCACAACTGCCACATCAGCCTCTTGACAACGGGGGGACCCAGACCCATGCGGCGCAGGGTATCCGAGGAACCTTTGGGGAGAGCCTTGCCACGGCCGCCGTCGCTCTGAGGGAGTGACTCAATGTACTTTTTGAGATCAAGGTCGAGAAATTCGAAGACAAGGTAGAGGTTGTGGCCATCAGCGTGGACAATGTTGAAAAGGCGGACAATGTTGGGGTCGCGCATTTCTTTGAGAAGAGAGATTTCACGGATGGCGGTGGACGGGACGCCTTCATCTTCGGCTTCGAGGCGGATTTTCTTGAGGGCGACGATGCGACCGCCTTTTTGAAGGTCGCGGGCACGGTAGACGACACCGTAGGTACCTGATTAAAAGGGGAAGCGAAGCGGGTTAGTGGGCGGCCCGTTAGGTCAGAAGGTGACAGGGCCAGGAGGCAACGGATAGGAACACGGGAGGCAGACTTACCCTCGCCGATCTTCTCGAGTTTTTGATAGTTGTCCATGGTGGCGGCTTGTATGGCTTATAATGGATCAAGCAAACGAGACCAAAAAAGTAAAACGAAACCGTATGTATATCACTGATCGACTCTCCGGCGGCGATATGCAGGTGATCCCGATAGAAGCTAGACACTTGGGATAATCTGTTGTAAATGAAGGCGCAGAAATACAAAGTCGCCAGTATCGACTTTTGCTTTTTTTTTTTCTCTGGTCAAGACCAATCGCAGATTAGGTTCAGCCAAAAGACAAACGAACAGACGAGGCTGGTGATAATCTTAGCCCAAGGGACGTCCAAACACTCCACAAGCAAAAGGGATAGGATAGACCAGAGCCAACAAGAAGCCAGCGCAACCTCAGTAGACCGTGGAATAGAAATCACGGATGAAAAACGAATGAAGAAGGAATCAATTCTGGATTCTTGACCGCAGAAAAAAAAATCCATGCAGAGAACTTTGTGAATGAATGTCGTCGTTGGTCGGCGTCGAGATTTCTTTGAGAGGGCGGTGGATCGCAAATTTTGGATCTGTTTGTGGTAGTTTCGATTCTTTATCCTTTTTGGCGACTGTTTAGGTTATTGCCCATGTGTTGACGACCAGGGTCTTTAGAAGCCGTACTGGCCATGCACTGACCAGGCGCATAAGAAACTGGAGGGTTAGAAGGGTTTCCCTTCAGATTTTGGGCTCATTGGTTAGATCAAAGGGACGAGTATAAAGGGTAGTTTTTTTTCTCCTGGTCAACGACTATTGTTGATAAACAGTCTATTTGGATGCAATCGCAATGGTTGTTTGGGGAGGCTATGAACAAAGGGAAAGGACGTCATGTGGCCGGCCTTTATTGACTACTGAAGATGGCATATTTGAGCTCAATAGCTATGAGATTCACGATAAAATGGCATCATGACTTTCTGTAGCTATCAGCAGCTGTTCTTCGAACCTAACCAAGTCTTTACTCAACTCCATCGTCAAACCCCTTATCGATAACGCATCACAAATCTTTGGCTCAAGAATCCATGCTTAGTGAAGTTGCTTGGCCACTTGTTTCCGCCTTATTCTAACCACCATCAATTCATGAACGAAAAAAAAACAAAACTTGAACATTCATATATCCTGATCATTCATAATGTCAAACGCCCCCACTCACTGTCGCGGCGTTCTTGTCCGTCACGCGTGAAAGGATCAGGCGTGACGTCGTGGTGGAGGGGCGGCCAGTTTTTTTCTGTGCCAGATTAGGAAAGAAAATAAACAACTGCTAGCGGGTCAACGACTCCTAGCTTTTGTCAGTCGCCAGCTGCCATCAGTCGTCTGATGGTCCTTTTGTTCACTCTATAACTCTAAACGACAACCCTGATGTTTCGTTTTAACATCCCTGTCGTATGACACCTCCGATGGTATAGCCGACCACCGGAGTCGATACGTCGGAGGGGTAAACAAAAAAGTTGATGGTGAATATTCAAGATGCCGCATGATCTGACACAATTGGACGTGCATGAGCAACTATCGCCGAAATTGAAAGCCATTTGGAAGGTGTTTGCAAGGACGGAGCAGGCCGATTTGCTACGAAGCTCCGAAATTGACGACCCTCGGGATCCCGCACAAGCCGGTAACTTCAAAATATACGGTGCTATCCCGGTAGCACAAGTAAAAGAGGCATTGAAACACATTGGATATATATCACATACGTCGGTGAAAGATGCGGAGATATTGTATCATCCGCTAGTTCCAGGTAGGGTTTATTGGACCGGATTTAGTAAACAAGGTCATTGACATATTATTAGGACTTCACATTGTTCTTAATTTAATACCACATGATGCTCAACGTATAATTCTAGATCGGACCGTTCATCGAGACCTCAGCAATCCTGAACACCAAACAAACCTTCACCTCCATTACAACATCCCCTACCCATCTTCGTCATCCTCCTTCTTCACCTACCCACCAAACACAACCACCAGCTTCGAGCCCAAAGACCCCTCTATACACAAGCCCCTTTCGCTCACACAAGTCCTCAACCGGCGGCTCTCATGGATGACACTCGGCGGCCAATTTGACTGGACAAACCGCATCTACCCCGGAACCGTCCCCCCCGACTTCCCGCAAGACCTCGGCAACTTCCTTCACTCCCTGTTCCCCCAAACCGTCGCCCAAGCCGCCATTGTAAACTTTTACACGCCTGGCGACACCATGATGATGCACCGGGACATCAGCGAGAAGACGGACCGGGGGTTAATAAGTCTATCAATTGGCTGCGATAGTCTCTTCATGATTGCGCCGAATAATGTTGACTGGGAGGCGGCTGTGGAGCAGAGGGAAAAATTAGCGAGGGGGGAGATTGAGGGGGCTGATAAGAAGTTTTTGCTGTTGAGGATTCACTCGGGAGATGTCGTGTATATGACGGAGGAGAGCCGGTATGCTTGGCATGGGGTACCGAAGGTGTTTAAGGATACGTGCCCGGAGGAGCTGGCGGAGTGGCCGGCAACAGGGGAAGCAGATAGTGAGTATGAGGAGTGGAGAGGCTGGTTGAGGAACAAGAGAGTGAATATCAATGTACGGCAGATGGAATGAGATGGTTATGGGGTCACTGTTGGATTGTGTTGATAGGTTTCAGAAAATACCAAGGGGCTGTTTTCAGCTTCCGGCAAAATCCACTCGTATACGTTTCATAATACTAATCTCGTCTACGTCATCACATACATCAAACTCGTAACTTTATCATTCTACACATATATATCAGCTGTTATACCATACTTGCTTTCCAGTCATACCCATCGTGCTATCATTGCTGACTTTGTCCCAAATTTGGCACATACCTCTCAAATCACAGTGACATGACTACAGTTAATATCACCATTTCCACCACATCCTCATCACTGCTTACATTCCATATATATATGCACATATATATCATATAATAAAGTCTGGACCCATTCGATGGCGGTGTTGGTATACTTTGGAATCATGACATGACCTGTGGTATTTGTGAGGATCCGTGGACCCACTCGGGTCCGATGACAGATGGCTGCTCCCGGTATCCTTAAAAAATTGAATTTTCCCCTTCATAAAACAAGCATATGCATGCTTGCCTCACAATTGCCACACCACACTTATTTCAACCATAACAAATACCTCGCAGCTATCTAAATACATATTTGCAATTGTCATCATCACTGTGCACATTCTCGCATGTCTCGCTACGCCCTAGATAGACACATGATGACTCCTCAAAAGTCTCATGGAGCACTTGCCTGGAACGGATCAGTGCTGAATCCAGATCTATTTGGCGATGGTGGAAGATGGGGGAGCAGATTTCTATATGAGTGGAAGCTGAATGAAGTTGGATATGTGGATGAACTGGGAGGTAGCCAGGGACTTATTTAAATTCCTCACTAAATTATCTATTATATATATTTTTTATTGATTTTCCCCTTAAAAAAACTTTTGTTGCTGATATTCACCTTAATACATTTTCTTTAAAAAAAAAAGACTAAAATTGACATCTCAGTTTATTTGAATTTTACAACACATAAAGTTATACTCTACACATATAGAGCATTACAAGGTAGGAGATAAATCTACAGAAGTGTAGTCTACTATAGCTCAAAATTACTAGTGCACTATAACCAAGACTAAGGCTAGTTTTTTCTGAGGTTTACAAGTATCTATCGTTTTTCCGTGCACCTAGTAATTCCCGAGAGTAGAGATTAAGACAGCTGAGTGCCACCACGTTCTTTGTTTTTTTGAGGGTTGATTTGGAAGATAGGGATTAGGATGGGTTGTACGGTCTTTTATTGAAGGGTATGAATGCAAGTGTGGAGGAGGGTCGCTTGCGTGATGCTATTGGGTCTGTTGGGTGATAGGAGATGATGTATATGTGGAGTGTAGCGGCTGCTGGAATTTGTGAGTTTCGATCATAGTGATGGCCTGTTATGTAGACCATCAATGGATATATTTGGTATCCAAATAAAAATATTGTGGTGTAACTATCATCACCCTACATCCAAACTATTGATCACCAGGGAATAAGATCTCCAATTGAGCCTCCGTCATCGCTAATATTTTTCCGCCTTAGTCTTCCAGCATCAACTCGCTTCCCTTCCAAACCTTCCAAATAGAATACCTACTGTAGCTATCATCTCCTCATAAAAAGCGAGGTAACCCCAAGAACAGATCTGCGTTCACAAATCCCACAAACCTGTTGTCCTCTACAAGTTCCCAACCCGGATGGTCTGTTAGCGAGGAACTGTCGGATTCCCGGACCCTATGTTTTGGTTCGGGGTTTTTATTCTCGTTATATCATTTATACTTATTCTGTATCCTTCTGCCCTTCCTAAATCAATATAATCCATTAGGACCTGAATAAATCACTTTGATTAATTTATTCACCCCTCACATGGCATCCAACTACACATCAACTATGCAGCCCCACATCGGTTACACACTAATCTGCAAGTATTTGAAATGATCTAACCCTCTATTTAATCCTTTTAAACCCCTAAATAACTAACATCCTGCCCCAATCAAGCGAACGTCGTCTCATCGGCTAAGGCCCCCCCCCCCAGCCTCTTTGGAATTCAAACGATGATCTCATTCTTCTAGATGCCCGCATGGTCTGAGTTGGATCTTGTGAAAATACATGTATATAGTGTCTTACCCGTGAGAAAGAAAGATGGTATGCGAATGAGAATGTGATAGGGGGGGAATTTTGGTCTGATTTGGCCTGATTGGGACGGTCGGAGCCGACAAGATAGACAGGAAGATGAGGCGAAGAGGCAAAAAAGGGAAAGAGAGATTCAGAGGTGACTGATTAGAAGTGATGATACGGGGGACGGATGAAATCTGGACGGAAGTTTGCGTTGAAGGGAGAAAGGTACATACGTGAGATTCCAAGATTAGACAACCAGAGACAAAAAAAGAATGCAGATGAGTGAAGTGTCTGTACTTTTGTGTCTGCAAGATGTGTTTTTGGCTAGGGCTGTTGAAGCAGAGCAGAAGGAAGTTGTTAGGTAGTTAGTTAGCATGCAGGCATGTGTCTATGATTTGAGGTTGGATATGTGGGTATTTGAAATGTTTGGATCCAGGTGTGGATCCTTCCGAGAACTAAGAATAAGAAGACCGGAGTAAGGACGAGAAGGGCGCGCGCTTGGAGCGTAGCCCGAAAGGTTCTTCTTTGCATGAAACATGTTTAAGTACTTAGGTTGATGCTGCAAGTTGTTGAAGATACTCAAATACTTGCAGATGGGCATATGCACGAGAATTAGAATTTTGAGTCAGTAGGGCCTTGATGAGTGCAATGTGAGGAAGATGATGTAGTGATATGGGTAATCTGCATGCATCTCAACCCAGCTCCCATCACTGTCCAAGTCACCAACCCACTGAGCATCATGATATCATGTGAATGTCTTTGTGCAATAAGATACAGAAAACTATGTATAGAGTAAAGCTCCCTTAATCACACAGACGACTTCAGTTGTAAATGTATTTATATTTAGTTTTAGATTGACTGGGGTTGTCTCAGGAGAGTACCCTAACCGGCGCCATTTGACAAGGGTGTGACTTTGATATTTGAAATACTTTGCAGGGTTTATGATTCTTTTTTTTTGTTTCTTTTCCTTGTTGGTTAGACTTGTTGATTGGGTATTTATATTTGAGTTTATTTTTGATTCTCATGTTTGGGAAATAGAGACAACTTTTTGCTGTACTTGTTAGGTGAGACAGTTAATTATTATCATTTATTTTTTATATTTTTATTTTTACTTGATTTAGAAACAGTAATTTTTGTTAATATTTAGGTGATGATACTTTAAAGAACAAGATGTCATGTTCGTTGACCATTACCAGACATCTTACGTGCGTTAATCAAACCAAGAATACTCGATGCCTATCCAGTGCTCGATATCCTGAGAAAACAAACCCCGTGATGTACACTCTTGGGAATATCCATCAAAATATCAAACCATTACTCCGCCATAAAATCCTCCAATTTGATTCGAATCCCTCAGTTAACATGCAGAATGTCAAATACCAAACTTTCTTTCTCTCGTCCGCATAAAAAAATGCCAAAAAGTAAAACCCTACCTTGATAACATCCCGGCAAGAGGCCGCATCTAAGCTAATGTAAGTCGGATTTGGATTTGGCCCCACTGTCGTCTTTCTGCAACATGATGTCAAATAATGTTTATTGTGGTACAGTACTTTTTGAAAAGAAAAAAAAAATAGTATTTGAGATGATGGACAAGGATCTGTGGAAAGTGGCAAAAAAAGAAAAAAGAAAGAAAACATGTGGACTGTAGATCTGCTTCGACTTGACGAATTCGTGATTTTTTGTCTTTTCTTCTTTATCAAGGAGTAAACAAGAAAGACAGAGAAAACATTGTGGATCAGTCGGCTGTCTTGGAGTTGTTCTTTGACATAGGGGTTTGAGTTGGCTGAGATGGTTGAAAGGTTGAAAGAAATGGGGGTAATGGAGATGAAGATGGATTTGGAGGATAAGTTACAACCAGTTTCGTGGTTGGAAATCTATGATTGGGTCTAGGCCGTTAGTATCTGGTGTTCCCGTTGAAATATTGCTACCATTATCATCACTCTGCTAAGTGGCTGCTTTGACGATGTCTACACTCCATAAGGAATATTACATTGCCGTAGTAATACATAACACATACCCAACACTCAGTAATAATAACCTGTTCTTGTCGTATGAAAATGACGACTTCTACCTCGTTGCATAGTCTACCATTACTAAGAAAAAAAAAACAAAATCCATACTGCCGCCTCCTGAAGCCCTCTCTTATCCCCCTGGCCCGCTTGTCCGATATTTGACATACTCTACATAACCACACATCCCTTCCCACAATCAGCCCACAGGGGTCTCGTTTACCGAGCAGCCATTAGAAGAAGGCGGCTGATGGAGTGACCGTTCTTTGGAGGTGAGTATGGATGTGAGTGAATGAGTAGTGAGTAAGTGTGCATCTTTAGAAAGTCTTGAAAGATGAGTGTGTGGAGTGTGTGATTGGAGGGTGTGTACTTAGACTGCTCCAAGAGTCGATTAGTAACATGGACTTGGGTGTTATATTGGAAGTGTTGGAATGGTGGGGAACATATTTTTGGACCTCTTTTTGAGTTTTGAGTTGTTGTAATGGCTGCGTTCAGGTAATTCTTTACTTACAAATGTACTTGTATGCATCTTCCCTGCAGGACCAGACAGATCGATATATCAAAGAGTTGATGTACATATATATATTTCACTATATATACTTTGGCACAAAATTGTTTTGTTCGTCTTATATTAGAGACTATTACTCGATCATATACTTTAATCTCGACGACTATACACCAGTACTTCCAAAAAGAGAAAAAAAAAATTAGCTTGACATCTGTACTATTTCCTCAAGACAGCAAAAAAACTATAACTTTCTTTAAAAAGGTCACCACATATCTTGGCTTTTGTCACCAACTTTTCTCTTGTCATTCAACAACGACATCACCATCAACCTCTTATCTTTTTTTCCCTCAACCATCTCCCATTTATTTACTTTTTCCTCACTGAGTCTAGCCATTATTGACATCACAAAACTCAGTGTATACGCTTAGACCACACTATAATCAACCTTTGTTTCGATCGCTCGCTAGCCAAATACACGACACAAAACGGCCTCTACTTCTGCTATTTCGAGGTCATCGACAGTGTCCCTGAGTTGACACGTCTGTCAGTGAAGAAGGGGAAGTTGCCGATCCGGGTTCCGTGATCCGGAAATATAACCACACATGAGGATACATATACTTAGATAAAACGGACATTTATTTGACCAAGGATACACTTGCTCAAAGAAGCCACCAATAAAACAGGACGGACCACAGAGTTCTGGATAGTCCGGAACATAAATCCAGAAATTAGACGGACAATTGTTGCACCGATGTAAGTACCAAATTCCACATTTGTCTGGTTCTGTCTCGGCTTGGACAAGCCGGGGCCCCAGGCATCATCACCATGCCCAATTACATATATACATCACAAAAATATATAACTAACAGCTCAGCAGCACACCAAACACACAAGAAAATCACAGCACTCAGAACATCAAGCGATACCCACCACCATGTCCACCGACAACCCCAACCCCGAAACCTACCTCAATCTCCTCCTCACACGCTATCAAGCCTACACCGACTACCGCACCCTCATGCTCGAACGAGAAGTCACCACCCTCCGCCAACAACTCTCCCCCCCCATCTCCCCCACTTTTCCCCCCCTCTCCATATCGTCGTCGTCATCCTCTGCTACTGACAGCAACTCGGCGGTTGCAGCGAGTCACGCGGTTACGGCATCTTTGGACCCGCGGAGGCCCCGATATTCGGAGAGAATGCCGAGTGCGAATCGGTCGGCAAGTGCGTCAAGTTCGAGGAGTGCGCGGGGGCGGAGGGAGAGAAAGGTTAAGGTGCGATACGGGGTAGATCCAGTGTTGTTGGTGCCGTGCTTTATGGTTTCGGGGCGAAGTGCCCGGGCAGTGGGCATGTCAGAGGCCGACGTTATTGCCATTAACTTTATGCTTGCGTAAGTACTTGTCACCATGAATAATCCAACATCTAGCATCACTAAAATAAACTTTTGACTAACATTGACGTACAGCCTCGAAGCAGTCTGCACTGACCACTTCCGCCGCGAACATTTCTACTGCACCCACCGCCCACCGCCTTCCGAATCCGGCCACCTCCTCATGGCCTCCGCCCTCTGCCTCTCCACCGCGCCCCCCTCCGTCTTCACCAAACTCGAAGACCTTGCCCGCACCGCTGCCACTACCGACTACCTGCGCCGCCACGGGCCTATTTCCTGGGAGGGCCGCGGCCTGACGATGAAGGCGCTGCGCAGCCTGGCGAACACGCTGAATAGCAGTAAGACAAGTGGCACGCGCGATGAGCTGGAATTGACGCCGGTACAGGCTTGGTTTGAGGTGGAGGGGGTGGTGGTGATGAGGGGCGGGGGGCGGGTGGATGGGGGGTTGGTGGATACGATTAAGTTTCAGTTGAGAGGGTTGGTGAGGTGTGAGTATTATGGAGCGGTTATTAGACGGCAGGATTTCAATGATGTGGTGGCGGATGCTTTGCAGGGGCGGTGAAGGAGGGAAGGGCGTTAGGAAAAAGAGTGCTCTGGAGTTTTCTCCGAGTTATGCGGAGGTGTGGGGCCGGGAATCCCATGGTCCCGGTCCGGTGGCATGAGATGTTTCTCATGCTATGGAAATATCTTTTTTTCCCTCGGGTGTGGAGATTACGAATGACTAATGACCTTGTACATTATTAGTACAACTTGTTCTGATTTTAATGATTGATGGCTTGATAAACAATTAATAAAAAAAATGCCCAATTCAGTTTCAACACATATCGCCGCCCTTGCCTCCGGAACCGCTTAAGCCGGACAGCTCTCTAGCTTGGCCTTTTATAACTTCGAGCTTTTCGCTGCCAGCTCCGTCGTCACTGGCAGCACTTTCATGACAGCTGGCACCACTTATACACGACAGGCCAATCAAAAACTGGAAAAATCAATGTCGCAAGAAAAAGCGGGGCTACTTCTTCCTAAAAAAGACTAGGGGAATTGCGTGATTCGCGATTAGATGGGCCAATTTTTGCATTAGCATCGGCTTAGAGTGATGTTGAAGAAGGTATCAATGAGGTGGTTTTTTTTGTGTGTATTTATGTGTTGTGCATTTGTCAGTCGGTGTATCATTGGTGGATGGTCAATGTTGAAATCTGACGTGATTATATGAAAAAAAAGTAGATGATTGTAGACAGACTTTTATAAGAGCTTTTGTTCCTTCCTCAAATAACAATCATCTATCCTGTCCTTCTTTCTTCTTTTTTTCCTTTCCCCTCTTCAAGCACATCTTATGGTGAAGATCTTAATTTTCACATCAACCTTTCATTGATCCCCATCGATTTCATCGTCCATCACCTCTCCATAGCCACGATGCAGCTCAAGCAGGACGAGAGCTCCGGCGGCATCCTCGCGGCCCCCGCCGAGCTCACCAAACTCTCATCCGCCCTCCCCTTTGGCCAGATCCCCCCCCTCTCCTCCCTCTCCGGTCCCTCCTACGTCACCGCCCAGGTCCTCGTCCAGCAGGTCGCCTACAAGCTTTCGGACAAGATCTTCTCCTACTCCCCCGAGACCTTTGACCTCGACATTGCCGCCGAGGAGTGGGCCGCCCAGGGCCAGACCAACATCTACGGGTCGCCCGCCGCCGTTGTCCCACTACAGACCCGCGCGGGCGCTGGGTCATTTGCCCTGGGGTACATTTTCTCGCCGGACTTTGACCTCAAGAAGAGACATATCCCCCAGACTCTGCTGGCGCCGTCGGCCGCGCTAACTCAGCTGCGCCAGACTCTGGATCAGATTTCCCTGCTCTACGGTGTTTCCTCTCCTTTTGTCGCCCATGTCCCCGCCCTCAGCTACGCCGCTGACTCTGGCGTTGTTACCTCCGAGTACGACAGTGTTCTACGCACCGCTGAGGACCTTGGCCTTGGCGTCGTTTCGTCGGCTACCGCCTACGAGACGCAGCATATGGCCGTCCTTGCCACTCTTCTCTCTGCCATTATCCCCACTCTTCACGTTTACGACGGTGTCCGCATGGCCCGTGAGACTCTCCGTCTCGTCGACACCATTTCCGAGGCCGGTATTGCCCACCTGTACCAGACCATCTCGGCCAAGATCTCTGAGCTGAACAAGCACCTGGATAACGCCGGGAAGGCCCTCGAAATTTTGTCTCTGCTGAACAACGAGCTGGGCACCGACTACCAGGCCTTTGAGTACTCGGGCGCCACTGACGCCGAGACCGTCCTGGTTGTCTTTGGGTCTACCGAGGTCCAGCTGGCTAAGCAGGCCGCTGCCCGTTTGACTGCCTCTGGCGTCAAGGTTGGCATTGTCAAAGTTCGTCTTTACAGACCGTTTGCCGAGGAGCAGTTCCTCAAGGTTCTCCCTGAGACCGTCCGGAACATTTCCGTTCTCGGTCAGGTCCGCGAGGGTGCTTCCCAGGATGCTTCGGTGCAGTCTGCGCTGTACACCGATGTTTTGACTACCGTTACTTTCTCCGGCAAATGGGAAGTTGAGCCCGCCGTCACGGAGTACAAGTACTCTCCCTCTGAGACTATCACTCTCGAAACTATCGCCAACATTTTCTCCTCGACTGTTCTGGTTATCGATGGGGCCTTGGACAAGACTATTACTAATGCCGCCCAGTACTCCTTCTGGGATCTGGACACTGCGGCCTCGGCTGATGTCCCCACTATCTTGGGAAAGTTCCTGTCCCGCAAGTCCATGACCAATGTCTACGTTTCTGAGACCTACGATAACCTCGTCCAGGGCGGTATCCTCCGCTCAGACATCCGGGTCTCAGCCCAGTCCATCGAGGCCCCTTATTCGATCACCGAGGCTGACATCACCTTTGTCGGTGAGGAGAAGATCCTTAAGGACATTGATGTCATCGCCTCGGCCAAGAATAACGGTGTTGTTATCCTGCATCTCCCTGGCTTCAAGCAGGAGGATGTCGAGAAGCGGATCCCCGCCGAGGTCCGTAAGCTCCTGCAGATCAAGAACGCCCAGCTCTTTGTCCTTGACACTGCCGAATTCAACGATAACTTTGCTGCCGTGTCCCTTGTCGAGGAGCTTGCCTTCCTCAAGATTGCCCGCCCGGATATTGCCGCCGAGGAGGTCTCCAAGCTTCTTGCCCTAGGCGGCCATGTGACTACCGTCGAGGATTCCATCGCAATGCTGAACCTGTGCTTCAAGGAGATCGAGGTCCCCACCACCTGGTCCAAGATCCCTGAAGACTTTGTCACAGCCACTCTGCCCGCGTCCATCAAGACTACCTCGTTCGCCCCCTTCGTCAAGAACCTGTCCGAGCCCGAGCCCAAGCTCCAGAACTGGGAGGTCGTTGCCAAGGCGCTGGCGTTCAAGGAGGCCTACTGTACCCGCGAGGCTCTCCGCCCCGAGCTGCCGGTCAAGACCATGACAGTGACCGTCAAGGAGAACCGCCGTCTGACTCCCACTACCTACGACCGCAACATCTTCCACATCGAGTTCGATCTGGGTGACTCCGGCCTCACCTATAACATTGGCGAGGCCCTTGGCATCCACGCCGAGAACGATCCCGAGGCTGTGTCCGCCTTTATTGCCTTGTACGGCCTCAACCCGGACGAGCTCGTCCAGGTTCCGTCTCGCGAGCCCCTCGATATCCTCGAGACGCGCACCGTGTACCAGTCGCTTATCCACAACATTGACATCCTCGGCAAGCCGCCTAAGCGCTTCTACGAGGCTCTGTCCGAGTACGCCACGGACCCCGTCGAAAAGGCCAAGCTTGCGGCTCTCGGCGGCAAAGAGGGTGCCGAAGCCCTCAAGAAGCTCGTCGACGAGGATGCGGCCACCTACGTAGATATCCTGGCTGACTTCCCGTCAGCCCGGCCCTCCTTCTACGAGCTCGCCGCCATTGTCTCGCCGATGAAGCGCCGTGAGTACTCGATTGCTTCAGCGCAGGCTGTCACTCCCACCTCGGTCACCCTAATGATTGTCGTTGTCAACTGGAAGGATTCCCGCGGGCGTCTCCGCACGGGCCAGGCCACCCGGTACCTGTCGGGTCTCCCTGTGGGCGCCAAGGTGACGGTGTCGGTGAAGCCATCGGTGATGAAGTTGCCCGTGCGCGACGATGCGCCGCTGATTATGGCCGGTCTCGGTACGGGATTGGCGCCGTTCCGTGCCTTTGTGCAGTACCGGGCGATGCAGAAAGCGCAGGGGAAGAAGATTGGCGAGATTCTGCTGTACATGGGGTCGCGGCACCAGCGGGAGGAGTACCTGTACGGTGAAGAGTGGGAGGCGTACCTGGACTCGGGGGTGCTGACGCTTATGGGCGCGGCATTCTCGCGGGACCAGCCGGAGAAGATTTACATTCAGGATCGGATGAGGCAGACGATGGCGCAGATTCGCAAGGCGTATATTGAGGATGGGGGTAGCTTCTATCTTTGCGGGCCGACATGGCCGGTGCCGGATGTCACGGCGGTGTTAGAGGAGACGATTGCGGAGGATGCTAATATTAATGGAAAGAAGGTGAACCCGCGGAATGAGATTGAAAGGTTGAAGGAGGAGGGGAGGTATGTACTGGAGGTTTACTAAAGATTATGCGTTTGTATGTTTTCTTTTCTGATCTGGATACCATGATTTTGTTGGTCTACATATCTAAAAAA